>MKEJ01060279.1:0-12093 GCA_001753735.1 Embelia ribes
ATATAACAAATTAAAAAACTACTTTATTTAAAATTAAATGAAAAATTATTTTATTTGAATAACTATTTAATTAAATAACGTTAAAAATTACTTTATCGTAACAATTAAAAATTAAATAACTACATTTGTTTATTTANNTTTTTTTTTTTTTTTATGGTAAATAGTATTGCCAATGATAAGATAGTCAAATTTAAATATAACCAACAGTAGTAATAGTTATAATATTTTGTAAGATAGATTATAGTCATTTCCGAAATCCCATATAAAATGGTATGATAAATAATAGAAAATAATTTCCACCATTACTAACTATTTCCACCCCTAAATTAAATTACTATAAATTTCACACACATAACCACATCAACTTGTCCAAGGGAATCTTTGTACTAATTTCCCATATGGAAACGGCAAAACAAATTTGGCACACTGAGCCCAGTATTTTTAATTTTGAAAACAAAAATTATATTACTTTTGCCAACTCATTTTGTTCGTTATCTGAACAATTCCGGAAAAGACAGCATGTGAAGTGTTGCTGTTTTCGTCAAAGGGAATTGATAATTGATTCTGTTTTCCTATTTTGCCACGCATAGCTCTTAAATTTTGTTAATGTTTTTAAAATTTAACATTAATGTATGCGACTCATCCCACTCTTTTTCATTTGATCTTTAAATTTGGTATTTCTCCGGCAAAATCATAAATTTTAAATTTGGTGAAACCAGTCTTTATAAATAATTTGTTAAAAAATTAGAATATTTATATATTATATAATAAATGAAAAAGTATGGTTTTATTTAGTTTGAACTGGAGTTTTTATAGTATTTGATTATTAAAACTAGTTTTAAATTAGAAAATTGTGAGCAATATGTTTCTTATTGAAAAATCTGCTTTAGTGTTTTTGGAAAAAATTCTACAAACATAAAGACTCATGTGAGATATTTCTTATTTTTTATTTAAAAAATTAAATAAGAGAAATTAATTTTTCAAGGAGTGGATACTTTAATCACAATCATCGTCGTCGTCATCATCATCCAAGCTTGCAAATTCCAATAAATTGAGGTATGCTAAATGAAATAAAGTAAGATATCACGTTAACATGAATTTTTCGATGCAACTCATTCTTATCGAAAGCCCTTTACTCGTCTAACATCGTAACACACATATCCTTTTATAACATTTGTATTCATGTAGTTAGAGGCCTATCTCTATCTTTCTGTCTATTCCCACTCCAACACTCTCGTATTTTCTAACCAATACACTCACTGATCTTCTTCTTATATGTCCAAACCATCTCAAAAATTTTTCTCTTATCTTATCTTCAATTGGTATTACTCATAATCTAACACGATTCTTTTCATTTCTAATCCTATTATTCCTAATCTTCTCACACATTCACTGCAACATACGCATCTCTGCTATACTCATCTTGTGTTCATCTTATTTTTTAGTAGGCTAACACTCATTTGCATACAATAAAGTACTGCGGTATTATAAAATTTATCTTTTAACCGTAAAAGCATATTTTTATCACATAAAACTCTAAATGCACTTCTCCACTTTATCCATTTTGCTTAGGCTCTCTCATTGATATCTCTTTCTATCCCATTATTGTTTTGGAGAATTGATCCTAGATATCGAAAATGATCGGTTTTTGATACCACATCCCCAGCTAAATTAACCACAGTCGGGTCCACTATATGTCATCCATTAAAACAACACTCCATATATATCAATTTTTGACTTTATGAGCTTAAAAATACGGGATTCTAAAGTAGGTTTTCAAAATCTCAGTTTATCATTTATGCCCGCTCTAGTCTCGTCAATGAAAGCTATATTATCAACTTAAGAAGCACGGAAACAGATGCGGATACATGAACTTTTAAAAATTTCCAGATACGAATGTGGCAAGGATTCAACAAATTATTTTTTTTTGAATATTTTTATTGAATGTTTTTTTGATAACCCTCCTTTCCCAATCTTTTCAGTTTTTTTTTTGCAAATCTCCACAAAGGAGAACATCGTTCTAAGGCCCGACCATAGCTATAAACACAAAAATTGAAAAAATAAATCAAGACAATTTATAGAATTGAATAAACTCATGTTCAAAAGATTATATATATATATATATATTTGTAAAAGAAGAAACTTATTCAAGAATAAGAGGAAACCGAACAAAAAAACAACCAAAAGTACCCGAGTCGATGTATTATATATATTAATCTACATAGCAATCGTCTGCGTAAGTTGTGCCTTTTTGTTTTCCTTTTTAATTTTAATAAAATTACATATTACATCTTTACACTTTTTTCAATTTTACAAGTTAACCCAAAACGCATAAAATTTGCAATTTTAATCTTCTGTGGTGTCCCAGAAGTGTCCGTGCTGTATCCCATATTAAATTAATTAAAAAATAAATAGGAGATTTCAGATGGTGCACCCGATACGCATTTGGCCACATCTGAGTCCTCGGAGAATCTGGTGCAGGTACGGCACCCGATTTGGATTGCCGGTTCTTCCTTGTGATCAACAAATAATATGCACTATGACACTTCTTTTTGGATGTGTGTTGTCAGTTCGTCCATTACTAAAGGGTTTACTGCAGAGCCTTGATGCAAGATGACAAGACACCACATTTTTTGACGTTAGTAACTGATAATGTTTATATATTTAATAGGAACCAATTTCTTTGACAAAACCCATCAATGTATCTCTCTTAGAACGCTATCATAAGTCTTGTCCAAATCAATAAAAACCACGTGTTCTTCTTCTCCGTTCTATATCTCAGCATCAGTTGTCATAGTAAATGAATTTGCCTTTGTAGTCGATCTCCTGGACATAAAATCAAATTGATTTGCCGAAATCGTAGTATTCGTATTTTGTCTTAATTTATACCCAATTACACTCATGAGTTTTATCCTACGATAATTTGAATAGTCTTGTATATCACCATTGTTCTTTTATAAAGTTACTAAAGCATTCTTCATCCATTTATCGGGCATCTTCCCATTGCACCAAATTTTGCTAAAAATATTTATTAATCATTTTATCCCCACATCACCAGAACTTTCCAAACCTGAATAGGGATGTCATATGGACCGACTTCTTTGTTCATCTTCATTTATTTTAAAGCCTCTTTAACCTCACTCTTTAATCCTTCGTATAAAGTTGTGGTTAACTTTCTCTAAAAAAAAATAATATCACCTAGATTATTTGTCTGATCACCATTAAAGATCACCATTAAAGAGTTTATCAAAATAATCCCTCCATCATTGTTTGACTCTTCAACTTTTACCAAAATCTTGTTATTCTCACTCTTTATGTATCTCAAACCATTCAAATCCATACTCTTCTTATTTTTCAATCTTGCAATTCTATACAACTTATTTTCTCTTTTTTTTGTATTTAATCTTCGATTATAGAACTCCTCGTAAACTCTAGATTTTGCATTCCGGATAAATTTTTTTACTTCCCTCTTTGTTTCTTTGTAATCCTTATAAGTTTGATCATCCTACACTTTTTGAGTTTTCTACAATTCTCTAGTTTTGTTTTAACCGCTACTTTCATCTTTTCAGTTGTCCACCAAGATTCCATTTTGGGGTACGCTCTTCCTCTAGATTTCCCTAGTTTTCCCTTAGCTACCATCTCAACACATTATGTTGCCTTCCCCACATTGTATTTGTATCAAAGAAAATAAAATAAAGAAACTAAAAGCAGGAAAGATATTTTTTGTTGCTGTGCTATGCTTCTATTAATTTTGGCTGTAGTTCTTTAGACACAGCTATGTTTATGAAACTTATGCCAATTCTGTAGTTGTCCATGTTGTACCTGGCATGGGTTAGTTAAACCTTTAGCTAATATTAACATTGTTTTGGTAGAATTCTCATTGTAATTGGTGCTATTCAATATACATTTTAGAGTGATGCTACGTATCCAAGGAAAGTTTTCCAAGAATTGATCTCTAAAATTCTGGACCCTTGGACTAGAGATTTAGCTTCTATCTTATGGCCTAGATTTGTCAGGATCCATTTTCTGGGCACTTTCTTTTGTTGCATAACACTTCTCTATGTTCTATTTCTTGAACAATTTTCTGTTCTTATCCGATTGACCCTTTGTTTGCAGAACCCGGGATTTGATTTCACACAGGCCCAATTTTCAGGAAATTGTCCTGATCCAAGGACATTCATGGGTGGGATAAAGTCTGATTAACAAATTTTACTGAAGGGAAAGAAAAAAAAGAAAGGAGGTTAACCCTTGTCTCGGTGAATTTATTTAGTGGGTGGCGTTTGTGCTATACTTTTGACTAGCTGTATTTAAACTTTAGAAATGTTCATCTCCTATCCCTGCACCAGACCTGTATGTAAGGTGACTACTGGATTGGCGCTATGTAGACCCGCGCTTTGTGTTTGGATGGTTAATTGTCAATGGGCATGACCTGTGGTGTGGATAGGTAAATAAATATATTTCTCATGGAAATGTGTCGTTCTGTTAATTTGATTTCTCCTCTCGTGCTGAAATGGTAGGGCAATTCGTGTTCCCCTTCGGTGCGAGAACTTATTCTACAAAAACTAAATGAAGAGCTCTTTCTTAGTCTTGATTTTTAAAACAGAAATCTACTTCAGAACATTTGTTTCGTTAGGATGACTTTGTTGCCATTGTTTATCAAATGGTAACAAGCGGATCAAATATTTCCGGAAACAACAAGAATAACTGTTTTGCTGCTAGAATTGTAAGGGTGCTTAGACTACAATAAAGATTGGTCTAAGATTCTAAAAATAATTTCTCTGGTAAATCTTGTAAGGAGAGGCTCAATAAGCCTGTTTTCCAAACGAAGTTAATAATGAATGCCCATGCTTTTAATACGTAAGAGTTAGAATACCTCAGATAATCCCATGAGGAATTTGTATATTTATTGCATGTTAAAATTTGCTTTGCCAGAAAATGAGGAGCAAGTGGGAAAACCCTTCCCTTTGTTTGCTCATCTCCCGTGTTCTTTGGACAATCCATTCTTTTCTTTGTTGGTGCAAATGTGCCATGCGTATGGTCCTGTGGAAAGACTATATCTGCACAATGCATAGAAGGGAAGAGCATTGCTACATGCCACTGAAATTATGATGAACCCGCTTTGCACGTATTGTTATATGCAGGTGACGTGGAACGACTTGTTGACCCCCAGCTCAACTATGTTAATATGTTAGCTCACCCATGAGTCCTTCGCTCTCCCACCAATGCTTTTCCACTCACATCCGTTTGTACGGATTCAATTTTCACAATCCACCCCCATATAAGCACGAGTCATCGGGTGGGTCTGATACCATTTATAACGATTCTTACCACCGCGTATCCTCCACTTTGGGAGGAGTTAATATGTACAACTCTGAAACTTATGAGAGGGTAACTCGTCTCTGGAATGCTTCGGTAGAATCAAGCTTATAAAATGAGTCCCAATCAAACTCGATGCCTACAAGGCTTTTAAGACGAGTTGTACTAAGTTAATTTCTGCCTTTGTGATATTACTTAGCATCACTTGAAGAAGCAGTGGATACGCTTGATTAATGTGATAAGGAGTTTATTAATAGGACATTCTATTAAACCACGAAAATGGCTAAAAGTATCATTTATAAATTGATTAAATTATTGTTATTAGCATCACCAAAAAATGCTATTTACACAACTAATTAATTATTTTTTTAAAAAAGAAAAAGTTATATAACTACTTTTATACAAAAAAAATATTTCTTCATTTTTGTTCATAACTTCCCCTCTCATTCTCTCTCTCTACATCCTCTGTCTCTCTCTCTTTTGCGAAACACACGCCATCGCGACCAGCCACCACCACACGCCACAACCACCCTCAACCCCACCACACACCACCTCCACCGCAAAATGGAACCACCAAGTAACATTCAATTTTTTTAATGTCTTTCTAGACATTCGGTACTCTGATAAACGAATGTAGTGCATGGTTAAATGCACTACATTCGATCAATAGAAGAAAGAATGCTTGACATGACATTCATAAACAAACTGATCGAATGTATACATTCGACAAATAAGAAGTTGAATATATTGCTAGGCATTTGCAACTCTATAGGGCGAATGTGGTGCATTTGAACAGTTTTTAATATACTACATTCGACTATACAAGTTGTGGATGTCTACACAAACATTCAAATTCTATTTTTTGAATGTGTACATTCAAGCAAGAAATGGTCGAATATATTGGCAGACATTCGAACCTATGCTAGTCGAATGTAGTGCATTTGAACCTGTTAAAACTTTTATAATAGCACTACATTCGGCCACAATAATTTCGTATGTTTAATAACACATTCAACATATGATTTATTGAATGTTTACATTCGACCACCTACTGTGAAGAGATGTCAATATCGTCGAGAGATTAGTCCATTAATCTTCAAATATGCTCCAAGTGTCTCCAATAGTGAAAAAATACAAGAATTTTCCAAATATTTTAGTATATTAGTTGGATTGACAATGAATATTTGGATTTTGTGGAGAAGAAGAATAAGTAGTGAAAGAGGGTAAAAAAAAGAAGGTAGGAGATGAATAAGGCAGAAGATGAAAAGATGTTTGGAATAAGAGTGTTTAAGATTGAAGATTAAAAGGTTGAAGATGAACAGATAAGAAAAAGATGAAAATGATTGTTGAAGACGAAGAGTGTTGAAGATGAAGAAAGTGATTAGAGGGAAATGAGCATTTCGGTAATTGGCATAGTGGTGCCTTTGGATATTTTTATGGTACTAATGGAGAAAATATAATTAATTATTTTATTGTTGTGCCCCGTAAAGTAAATGGTTTTTAATACCGTATCGCCATAAGTTAAACAAAAAGTGCAATTAGTTATTTTCGTAGTATAAATAGAATGTCCCTATAAATATTGTAGGCATCCAATACAAGTTGCGCAATTTATAACAACTCCATCCTTCATAATTTTTTGTTCATTCACACAGCCATCAGCTCATGTCTACTTGCACAGGCAGAGTGTTACATGTCATCAACACATGACAAATGTACCGACATGGATTTGAAATTTCCAAAAACGTACATTTGTACAAAAAAGACTATGGCAATGCCACAAGAAATACTACATCAATCCAAAATTTTCAACTGATTCTCTTGCATGCGGACATGACAAATATAATATTTGAATATGATTGATTTTTAATTATATTGTATTAATGACTTGAATTAAAATTCTCCTGCTATATTAGCGGGTAAAAAAATTGGATAAAAATTTTGGGTATGTACAACATTGCTCCAACGCCACTTGGTAGGAAGAAAGATCATACCACAAATATCATTCAATACAAATATCATTCAAAATTTTGGGTAAGGAAATTCTCCTGCACGCCTATACAAATATCATTCAATACACTTTTTTTATATCATCCTTTCAAAAAAGATCTCAGTATCTATAAACACAAATGGATTATGTACAATGCACTCTATAGTGATACAATGAGATGTGTGTAATGTGTAAATTAAGGAGTATATAGAATATCAAATTGTACATGCCTTCGTCCACATGCCAACTCTACAACTAGAGCACCCGGGAACAGATATCCTCCTTTGAGTATAACCTATATAAGCAAATTAAAAATAGGAAAATAAAGTTAGTTATCATAAATAAAAAGAATATGTGTGCTGTATGAATGTAATGGTAGTTAGATTCATCATTATGTATGCAAGTTGTTGTATAGAACCATGCACATGGATGATGATGAAAGCCAATTTGACAGTGTAGCAGTGGGGCTCCTACAAGCTTTATTATTTCAATCCCTAAATTATAATTCCTATAATTTCTATAGCTCAAACTTTAAAATAGAGGATGAGATATGGCTTTGCCCACATTAACCCTAGTTCAAAATAATCATTGTAGCAAACTCTTTATCTTTTAGGGAGTGAATAGCAGTAGATGTATCCCTTATATTTGATCTTCAAACTTTAGAATAGAAGTTTGTTTGGGAGAAGTAAAGGAGAGAGATAAAATACCTGTCTCCTGGCTCGGAAAATTGTCACTTAACTGAAAATTTTGAATTTTCATATACACATAATGTCTTCATTTTTCACTTTTTTGCTTCATTCTTTCTTCTTGGATAATTATTTTTGGGTACCTCGGAAGCCCATTTTTGCACGCGGACACCTACAATCGCGATAACCCCAGATAAGAACTTTATTAAGATTTCAAAAAACTGATTTTCTTCAGTAATTGCTATAAAATTATCTGCAAAATAGCAAGTATGAAAAGAACAAAGCAACTTTGTAAAAGAAATTAAAAGAAAATGATTAAAAAAAAAATTGCTTGCCGTTGCTTTTGCGAGGAATTTATGCTATAGGAATCTAAATACTTGAAATTACTTTTGGCCGACTTCTTAGTTTGAAAGCCACTTTATAGCTTTGACAGGAAGTACGTAAAAAAAAAATGGACAAAGTTAAGTTCTTATTCCCCATATTAGTAAACAAATTTTTCATTCCGATTTCACTAATATATGATCCCTAAATTCTTATTGGCGAAATTGCTTTAAATAACTAGTAGGCCTAGTCAAATAGAACATGGGCTTGAGAAATAATGCCAAATGGGCTCAATAAATATTTGGAATTTTTTATTTTATTATTTTGGAAAATGGACAAAGTTATGTTTTGACCCTTTCAATAAACCAAGATATTTGTTTTGACAATTTCAAACTGGTGCAATGGATTGGACATACTAATGTTCCACCAATATAGACGGCAATCTAGAAAATATCAACATATATGCGTGTAAATATTGCATCAATCATGTGAAAATATGATTACTGATGGTATACAGATTGATTGTATTCACAATTTCCATGGTAAAATAGTTACTACTCCCACCCTTCCGGAAAAAAAAAAAATCTATTTAATTCTTCACACAAATTAAAAAAAAAATTAATAAACACAATTAAAATATTAAATATTTATTTTTTTACTAACATGTCCTTATTGAAATACGAAAAGTGATAGTTATTAATAAAAAAATGTATTAAATTAGCATATTTTAGTAAAATATTTATTTATAGTAATTTTAAAAGAGGAAAATGACCTATAATTTGGCACGAACGAAAAAATAAAGTAAGTCTATAATTTTTTGGACGGACCGAAATTTTATATGCAATCTCATTACGTAACAGGGAGAAGGGTTTCATTTTTGGAAATTATAACATCTGAAGTGTATATAACAATCCTTGTGCTACAATTTTCAATTAATTAAATGACATCACCATACTGATCATTAGAGCAATCACAGAGTCTTTTAATTTCTTAAACGGAAAACTGTTGGCAGAAAATATGTTCTATAATAGTATCTCTTGGTAGAAATCTCAGTAGAATTGTTGTAGAAGATTTTCCGAGTAATATATTTTATCTATTGTTCACAATTTTTTTATTAAAAAAATATTATTATTATCATAGTAAATATATAAAACCTTGATTAGAACTTTAGAAGCAGTGAGTATATGTTATGCTATATGATTATCGAAATGATTTTAAGAAATTGTACCCAAGGAATGTGTGTGCAGTTTTAAAATATTAATTCTTATAAGAGAATTTGATTTTTACAAATCGTAACTTTAGAAATTAAATTACAAATACGAGTGTGAATGCTCTTACTTTTAGATTAATATATATATAATAGAAGAAAGATTATATTGACCGTTGATTCTAGAAAGTTAGAATCCAGTTCTCAGGTTTAGGGGTCAACAAATGAGAACTCTGAAAATTGTATAGTGGGGCCCTTGCTACCAAAATTATGTGTTAAAAGTTTAAAAACAATGAAGAAAATGTGGAAGTCAATATAATCTACACATTTACATTTAAAAATCATAGTCATTAAAATCAAAATAGCCAACAAATTCATTTAAAATTATTTAGTCATATAAAAATTTAGATATTAATAGTAGCATAGTAATTTTCAAGAGAATTAATTTAGCGTAAAATACTTGTTTGTTAACTGAAAAAAAATTATAAATGAGTTAGCGTAGAAGTATAAGAAAATTTTGCCACATTATTAGCAATTTGAGTGATGCAAGGTTCTAAAAATCTAATGTTACCACACATCTATTTTGAATCGTAATACGTAAAAAGAGCAGACTAAAACAATTTGATTTAACAAACTTATTTCATTTATAGTTTCGAGAGAGATTGACTTACAGCTTCGATATCGATCTTGTAAACCAACAGCTTTCTCCTTTCTTTGCAACTAGTTCTATACGCGACCGCAACATGTCCTATAGCGAAAAATAATGAACACGCGAATAGAGCAGTTTCCATAGCCCAAACATATCCATCCTGACCCAATCCCGAGTCGCTAAACACAAACGAAGCCTTTAGTGACACATAAACCAAAGACGAAAGCGAACAAAACATCGTGATTGCCAGGTACGGCCCCCTCGAGAGGCTTGGCCCGTCGCAAAAGCTATAAACACCTATCATAATACATCAAACCAATTTTTTTAAAAACAATGCTACTAAAACGAATTTATAATTCAAAAGCAATATCAAACATTAGTATATTTTAATGATCTCAGATCAGACTAATTAGCTCTTGAATTATTATCAATTAATTATTTTCTATTTTGAATTATTAGAGGAAATTTTGGATTGTATAGCACTCACAGTTACAGCTATAACAGCTGATCAAAAAGGGAAATCGGCTCTATCAATCATAAGTAAATTAATTTTATTATTGCAGGAAAGGAATTGTATCAGCAAAATTAGCTATATTTTTTTCCCCAAGGATTAATTATTCCATATCTTTGAAATTTAGAAAATAGAAGAAGAATTAGATCGTTAAGCACTTAAAAGTGCACAACAGCTCAAAAGCAAAACTTAAAATAGAAAATTCAGCTATACCAAACATAAGTAAATGATTTCAGAAAAATAACAATTTCCAGCCGATTAGGCAGTGTTTTTCAATTAATTAATCAATTCATATCTTTAAATTTTTTAAAACAGAGAAAAAACTTGGATTGTATGGCTCGAAAACAAAACTTACAATGAAGAATTCAGCAGCCATATCAAAACAAAAACATAAATCAATCTCCCAAACAAACACACTATTCCAAAAAATTAGCTACAATTTTTCAATCAATCAATAATTTCACATGTACAAATTTTTAGAAACAGAGGGAAAATCGGATTGCAATCACTTACAGAGTATAACAGCTGATCGAATGAGCGAAATCAGGGGAATATCAATCAGCGAGCGACGAAAATCGTAATTGGCGAGATGGGCAGAGAGAGAACCGGGAGAGAGAGAGTGAGGGGAGAGAGAGGCGGAGAGGAGAGCGGACGGGAGCAGAGCATCGGCGATCACGAGGAGAACCGGAGCAGAGAACAGGAGGAGAGAGATTAGCATCGTGATTAGGAAGAACAGAGTCTTAATCCCCCTTAAAATTCTCGTTGCTCGCCCTTCCTTTGAGAAACCCATTTCTAAAATTTAGTTTCTATTAATTGGGTTCAGGTTTAGATAGATAGATAGATAGATAGATAGATACAGGGGAGAAGTGGGGGGTGATGGGCTCAAGAGAAACGATTTAAAAGGGGTTTTGAGGTTTGGTGTTTTGATTTTGACAGGGTTTGAATATAAAGACAACTTGGAGATTTACACGCCGAAGGTTATATAAATAAATATAAATATATATATGGATTAAATAATAATCAAAATTGGGGGAAGCACCTTGCTGCCTGCAGCCACTCGCTCCCTCTGTCTCTCTCTGGAGCAATTAACGGTAATGCTTGATTTATCTTCTAGAAAGGCACATTTTTCTAGAATAATAATGGTTATATATATATATATATTGTATAAAATGTATTTTACAATGTAGGACTTACACTTGTGTCGATTTTAAATTGTATCTAACGGCTTTGATTCACAATATTATTTTGTGTCCGAGAAGTTAAATCTAATTTCAAATCATTTTAATCATAAATAATTAGATTCGGTAGAGTTAAATGAGTTTTCCAAATAGAATACAATTTACACAATATTCAATGCAAGGTTTTCATTACATTGGGCTTACATCATTGCACTGTCTTTTTCTTTTCTTTTTTTTT
>MKEJ01060281.1:0-14089 GCA_001753735.1 Embelia ribes
GATAATTTATTGCAACCTAAAATAGTTTCTATATGCGGTTTTAACCGAAAAACTACACCAACAATTGTTGTGCATTTTTTCAAAAAGCTACCACTCCAATACGCATAATATGAACTTTTGATTAGCTTGAAATCAATGTAATCTCTACCCTAACCTTTTCAGAAGAAAACACACAAATTGAAAAACTTAACCTTCCTAGGGATGAAACGTATGTACATTTAAACAAATTGAAATCAGCTTGAAGCTTCCCAATTCCGCTCCAAATTGATTCAATTATTGGTTCAATTCAAGATAGGTTCGGGTTTCTTGACGTGGAACCGAACCAAAATGGGAATCAGCCAAATTCTATTTAGATGCGACTGAGGCTGGTTGAGATAAATCAATATCAGAGCGTTTGACGCATCTGTACCATTTGATAGATGTGACTGAGGCTGGTTCAGATGCGTCATTCCATTTAGATGCGTCAAATGGAAACGTATAATACACCTCTGACACATCCGAAACATTACATTCTCAGGAATTTTATAGGTTTCCATTTGACGAATCTGAACAATTACATTTTCAAACCAGCCTCAGTCGCATCTAAATAAAATGACGCATCTAAACCATTACATTTCTACTGAAGAGCACCGTCATTACTCACCTTAAAAATATATTGATGCACAAAAATCCGAGTAACACGAAACAAGAGTTTAAAAAACTACATAATTTTCAATCTTGAAAAAACTGGGATACAGAATTAACCAAACAAATTTGGTACCCGAATCATCCAGCAACTAATCACACAATTTAACTCCATATCCAAGAACAAATCTTATATATTTAATGAATCGAAGCACCAGTACTTAACGTTCAAACACAATAGTCCAAATTAGAGAAATTTAACCATCTCCAAGAACAAAATGAAAAAATACAAGATCAAGGAAGCAACAGGCAGTACCAAAGAATTTACATAGTCCAGTTAACAGACTTATTTACAAGTTCACGACACAGCAATTAAAGCACACCAAAAGTGTTTTCACCACTGTAAGTCATGTAAAGGAACCCGTCCTCATCTTTGTTTTCCTCATAAATAGCAGACATCAGAGCAGCTGCAATAATAACAATATCAAAAATACGAGATTTGGCGGAGAGCAACAAAATATCATGCCTTGGAAATTGTAAATCGAGGGAAAAAGTTTAGAAAGATAACCAGTGGGAGGCAGGACATTTTTAACGAAGATAAAGATTGCCTTCTCGGCACCTAACTTTATTCTTTTCCGCACAACGTACACAAATTGCCCAACAGTCAGATCAGCAGGAACAAGATATCTGCACACATAATCATGTAATATAAACACAAAAAGTTCAAAATATTTATGAATTCTGTTTCTCAATATTATGGCAAATATGAATTCTTATAGCAATGAATATGAATAAATAACCTCAGTAGCACATACATCGATGGTCTGAAACTAAAAAGCAGCAAACTTCTGAAAATGTCGGTTAAAGAGCGCAAGACAAGGTAATAAGTAGTTTCAGTCCATCATCATGAGAAACAAAAAGATAACTGTTTACCCAATTCATCAAAGGTGAATATAAGACTTAATCAGTTAATCTCCAAGTGAGACTCCTAATCACACTCCCATAATAATACAAAACTGAACTCTTAAGAGTTTAGACGCCCCTAACAGATGGAAACACTCAAACACATACTTAAGGAAAGCAAACAGAGACATTACCGACATATTTATTTCTTATTTTACTCTCTCCTAACAGTTCTACTGAAATAGGGATGAGCGCCCCACAACTCTCTAGTCAGTGTACAAACTGGCAGGTCAAAGGTACATAAATTAGAAGAAAAAAAACAAGATTCACAAGCTCTGGTCAAATCCTTTGAGCAAGTGTAAGCAAAGCTGGTATTACACTAATTGAAAAAAGTTGGATCAACCACCACACTGGCAAGACATCTGTGCTTATCCCAAATCAGAACATCTAGTTTGAGAAAAACAGACCATCACAAAGGCATCACACTAACAAATCATCATCATGAGACTGAAATAAAATCATTAAGAGTTTAATAGCAGGGACACCCGAATCAATTATTGCAGAAATAAATACTAACTTCTTTTTGTCAATGTCAGGAATGTCACTTTTTTCAGCCTTCTCCACAATTACCTGGTTGCAATAAAGAACCATAAGTCATTGACAATGTTTAGTAAGTTCAGACAAAGACAATCAACAGGATATTGAAAATTCAAATTTTCATACTGGAATTCTATCGGGATACTTCTCCCTAATGTGGGTGGCTTCAGCCTGCCTCCTTTCTGAGATACAGAAATATTTTAGTACGATTTGTGTCCTCAAGCAAATTCCAGAAAAATCAATTAAATTTTAGAAGGTACAAGCACCAACAAAATTACAAAAAGAAAGAAAAGGGTAAAAGAAAATGAACGAATGAAAAAAATGAGCAAATGTCAAAGCAGATTACAGAATCATGCAAGTAAAATAAAACCCTTCCCGGCCTTCTCATTTAGCCATTGACAAATCAAATTAAACATCATAGGTACTTTGCCTTATAGACTTTTTTCTTTTCTTTTCTACAATGAGGGAAATTGTAGTTGTAGGATTGTCAATGGCAATCCTATTTAGATCCCGAAAATCTACAGTCACGAAAATCAAGATTTTAACTCAAAAATTCAGGCATTTCATGTAAGATGATTAAGGGCAAAGTCTACAATTACAAACCCCATTAAGAACTGTCTGGAAATCAGTATGCGATGGAGTTGAACCCATAACTTCAACCAAAGAGACTAAAGGACAACATTTGGGCAAATTATTAGGAAAAAAAAAATTACGATAGCATATGGAAAAGCTCTTATTGTACCAACAGTAGCAAGCGAACCCAACCAATTTCCCCTTAAAAAACCTTCACATACATTGTACGCACCAAAAAGCTACATCCCATTAGAATACACAAACATGAAAAGGTCTCAAACTTTTCCTTTTGAAACTCAGTATTTTCAGGTTTTATCAAAAAATAAATACAAACAAGAGGGAAATGAAGGGAACTACTACTATCCAAAAGAATTTTTTTCAAGAAGTATATATGCACTATTTTATTTCTCTCCACTACAAATCATCCTACATGACCGATCTGGATTTCAATTTGTTGTCCCATATTCGAGTCCGTTACTTGGATTATATATTCAGGCATAATTTTGATGATTAGCGGTCCTACCAGTCAAAGCGAAAGCACAAACTAAGTAATAAGACCAATGGACTCGTCTATAGCCCCCCAAAATAGCTAGATCTCATTCAGTATATCAATCATAATTTTTTTTTTCTTTTTGAAAAATGTATGTCCACAATCATAATTCGCTGCATTCCCTTGCGAATTACTGCCCTCCAGCTTACACATCCACAATCAAAAATAATAATTGATTTAATTTTTAATTTGTTTTCATGCCTGGCGATCAATTTTATTTCCAAATTTCAACACACCAACTTGATCGTTCAAAAACCCTAAATTACAATATACCCACTCAGTGAAATCGATAAATCAATTAAAACTGGATTATGCAAAAACCCGCTCATCAAATGACTGACCAAGGGTAGGTAATAACTTGGGCTCAATAACACAAGAAACGCAATTGATCACATAAATCATCATAATCCAAACCTTAAAATATACAAATTTATCACATAAACGATCAAACGTAACAACTGATTTAAATTTCCATTTGTTTCATGCCCGCTGAACAATATAATTTCCAAATTTCCACTCAAATCTTGATCATACTAAAAACCCCAAAATTACGATAAACTGAGTGAAACCAATCAATCAAATTTGGATTATAACAAACCAAACCCATCAAAAGACTGATCAAAGGGTAAGTAATAATTCCGGATAATAGCAATAAACACGACGCCAAATAATGAAAATTCAACCCAATAACACCAATTGCGACAACTAGGGTTAGAGATCATCAAAACTCCAAAAGTTACAACAAACTAACTCAGAGAATCAATCAATAAATAAAAAATGAATCATAAAAACAAACCCATCAAACGACTGATCAAAGGGTAAGTAATAACTCCAGATCATACCAATAAACGATGCTAATTAATGAAAATTCGACGCAATAACAAAATTGTGAACACTAGGGTTACAGATCAAAAAATCCCTAAATTTATAACAAACAAACCCAGAGAAATCACCAATAATTAAATTCGGCTTACAATAAACGAAACCCATCAAAAAACTGATCAAAGGGTACCAACCAATAAACAATCATAAATAGTGAAAAACAACTAACGCAATAACCCCAATTGCGAAACTACGGTTACAATTCATCAACATTAAATATGGTTTAAAGAAAATCTAGGAAGAGAGAGATAGAGAGGACCGAGAGGATGCTCCAACTTGAAGCTCCTGGCCATGGCGATCAATCAACGATTGAAAATCGAAGAAAAAACGAGGGTTTAATTTTATTTTTCCCAGCGAGAGATAGTCAAATAGGGGTGAGATTTTGAGAATACTGAACCTTGAAATCGAACTGAAATTTCGGTTCAGTTTTTAAAATCTCAAGAATTTTGATGTACCGAAAATTTACCATTCGGGTATAGCATGTACAATTTTGAAATTTGCCAATTTTTTTTCGAAATACTAGCACACTAACACGTGATTCGTGCATCTTTTGATCGTAATGAAAAAAATAACTTAATTAAAAATAAAAATCAATAGAAAATTTAATATAAATAATTTCTCAATTTGTACGTTTAGTGATTGATTAGAATTTGAAATAAATAGTATTTTTTAATCCGTATTTTGATATAGCAGGTATTTTTGGGTGGTTGAGTGACACGCTAAAAGGATAAAGGGAATTAAGAGAGATGGAGTTAGTCGAGGAAAACCAGTATAGTGATATGGTTAAATATTTTTTTTATCATTTAGTTTGGAAAAAAAAAGACAAATGATTTTATATTACTCAATGGCTAAAATAGGCAATTTAAAAAGTGGAATGGGTTTCTAACCGCCAAAAATGTGTTCCTTTTTATAATAGTATAGATATAAAATATTTTAATTTTATTTATTATTTATTTAAGCATACGTCAAAATAACATCGTTTTTTAGATGGTATTATACCTAAATAAGTCTTGGTCGATTCTTACAATTTTTCGGATTTCTTGGGTTTTGGAATCTAAAATAAGCTAATTTTGTTTCAGTTCGATACATCGTTAAATTCGGTTCGTGATTGGTTTCTTTTACTTCGAGTTCAAAAAATTCGATTTTTTCTATTCTCCCAAAACAACGCTTAACGGGAAGCTTTTTTTATATATTGTTCAAGGCGGTGTAATTGGATCATGGGCAATTATCAAAAGCACCCATGTGGTATGATATTTTAACAATTTAGTCCCAAAGTTCAATTTTATTAATTTCATCCTCAAGTTTCATTAAAGCTTCAAAAACATATTTTTAATTATTTTGCCATTACTTTCACTATACCAAATAAAAATTAGTTCGTAGAGTTAGTATTACGGTAAAGTTTAATTATTAAAACATTATTCTTTTTAAAATTTAATATTTTTAATGCTTTACATATCAATAAAGATATTATTATTACTATTATTTTATTAATATATTAATAAGTAAAACAAGAATACGAATTTATGAATAAATAATGAAAATACAAATAGGGTGAAAATGTTTACTCCAAAATATACAACGCGATCATTTTCTTATTTTTCCTTTGGCAAGCTATATTTATACATAAAACTTAGCAAGAAATAAGTTTTTAAAATCTAAAAATTGCATAAATAAATAATTAATATATATATATATGATTTATATATATATATATAATTTGATTGTAAGATACTTGACTACAAAATATTTTGTACATCATGAAATAATTTAATGAGAGAAAATAAATTAATTTAATAACTAATGTTGTTTATTGCTAAGAAAATTTTTAAATAATTTATAATACAAATTAAAATGTATATATATATATATACATATTTTAATCAAGAATAAAATCAATTTTATGAAATACATTACAAGGACAAAATGGTCCAAAATATGGTAAAAGGACCTTTTTGATGATCTGTTGAAACCTTGAGAAAAAATTAAAAATTTGGGACTAAATTGACAAAAGATAAAATCGCTAGGGGTTTTTTTTTTATGATTGCCCTAAAAACTTCGGGCCTCTTCTGAAGTTTTTTTTTTTTTTTTACTTTGAAGTACTCTCTTTTGAATTGGAAATTTACAGGAATGGGCCCATGAAACGAATTCTTATTTGTCCGTTTAATTTCAACTTTAACAATTTAATTTCTGCATTAAATGTAGTTGTTTTTGGTCTGTTTAATATTATACTCAAGGCCTAGTTATTGTTTTTTTAAGAATAAGGAGTAGATTGTTACAATTGGAACTCGCTAGAGCAAATAGAAATTTCTAATGTTACAAAGATGTTCGGTGAACTTTTTCTTTCCGTGAAATGATTTTTTTTTTGTTGAGATACTCCCTCTGTTTCATTTTAAGTACTGTTATAGGAAAAAAATTAGTTACAATTAAGTATCGTTTTAGAAAACCAATATTGTCTTTATTGATTTTTTTTATAATTTTATTCCTATTAATTATTAACATATTAATTTTTTGAGTATTTCAACAAAAGATAATATGGTAAATTATCAATAATTTTTTTTATACAAAGGAGGTTATGGCATTTTTAATCCTTGTGCCGTAACCTTAAATGATACTTAATACGAAACACAGAGTATATTTTCAGTGAATATCATCTGGAACGTAGGTATGGATTTGAAAGTCATAAATACATGCTGGGCTTATAAAATTTAATTGAATTGCAAATTTCAGTTTTTGATACCGTAATTATGACCAAAACTTCTTTTCATTTACGACAACATATCCAAGTGAATATTTCTATTTACGACAACATAGCTAAGTCAATTATTCCATATATGCATATGTATAATGGAAATTATTCTCAATGTTGATATATTTTGCGATAGGCAAGTCAAGTAGAAGCAATAATTAATTAATATAATTCTGAAGAAATAAAATACAAACAAAAAAAGTAAGAAAATGAATCGGGTCAATTGCCAAGTTGGGTCAATCTTTCTGGGTCGGGTGAAAGTTGGGTCCGGTCAGATTCAAGAGAGGTGAACTTTGAGGTTGGGCCAGATCTAGGGAGGGAGGCCGTTGGGTATGGTCGGGTTGGGTTCGAGGAAACCCAATCCATTTACCATACCTTAGTGTGTTACCAATAGAATTTGTCCATGATTTAAACTTACACCCCCAATATCTAAATACCAGTAGCAAAAGTAAAGAGAGAATTTTAGAACAAAGCAAATTTGTATCAAATAAATAAATAATCAGCAAACATCAAGATAAATAAAATAACTAGAACACAACCAAGCAAAAATATTAAGTTGTTCTTATTTTCCTCAGCTTCGTGCCTTCTGTTTTTCTCTCCGTGTCTTCTTTTGTTTAACACAGTCTTTTGCCTTCTTTTGCTTTTTATACTGTTTGTATAATTGCAATTGCAACTTACTACGATCCAACTCCCTCTTCAATCTCTTCGTTTCGTTTATATGATGAACAAGTTGAAAATGCTGAGAAAGTCTCTTTACCACCACATCTTCATTCACCAAACTTGCACTTTCAGCAACACTGCTAATCTTATCAACTGTAGAGTCTCCTCTTTTACGTTTTTTATTGGATTTTCCAAAATCTATTTTCAGTTTGAACTGTTCATTTTCAAGCGACAATTCCTTAAAAGCTTGTTGAGGCGAAACTGAATGATAAACCTGGGCATTCTGGGCAGAGGTCACGGTTGAAATACTTGAAGCAAGCGTAGACACAGCTGGGTGATAATGCTTAGTCAATAGATTGAGTTCCCATAGAACCGAAGCAAGAGCACCACTAAGGTTTGGGTCCGTCGCATAAGGCTGATATTTCTGCTCGATCGGAAACAGAATTTAGTAGAATTCTAAAATTTCTAACGAAATCAATCAACAATTAAATTTACTGGACTATCAGGCTTTGGTTTTTGTTTCTATATTGATTCTTATGATTTCATTTTACCTCAGTTTGCAAAATTATGCAAAGTCCATCCGCCTATCATTACTTGTGTGACACGTGCTTTTCTTTAGTAATTAGTTGCGCTGCCCATGTAAAGAAAGCTTACCGCAATTTGACCTGAAACTGATCCTCCTCCAGCATCATTTTCCAGCAAATTACGACACTTGACATTTTTCTGCAGAAGATGCTTCACAGTTACCAAGGCTGCAAAAAAAAAAAACGATAATAAATAAAAATTAGACCACAGTTGTTACATACAGTAGAACCAAATCAAGGCATAAACTAGTAGTTTGAGTTTGTAAATTTAAATCGGTGTATACCAGCCATGGACTCCGCACAAAGAGAGAATAAAGCGAATGAGGCCAAGCGCTTTATAAATGCAGCAGCCCTTTGCATGTCTTGTTGTCTATCATCACATAACATTATCTTCAGTGCCTCGGCTAACACTTCACCTTGATCCCTGCTTTGCAACCATGGAAGAACCGTGTAACAACCATGTAACAACCGTGCAACAACCGTGCACATATCATTTATAAAAAGGGAGACAAATAATTACGAACTGGGCGCACTAGAGAAAGACGTTGAAGATGTTCTAGGTTTTAAGTTTCATTCTCAATGATTCGGGATTGAAATTGTGTAACTTTTGGCGTAGTCTTATCATTTCCTTTCTAGTGAGAAAAATAATTTGGAAAACCAAAACAAGTAACATTTTTTCTAAATTCTGGGAAAATACTTTCAGGTACTGATCATCAAATGTGCTTCCTGTTATAACCAGTTTTCAGGACTGAAAAACAGATTTGGAAACCACAATGAAATAGCATCCTCAGTTTTCAACTAAAGATATCAAAGAGGCATTGATAAAGAAGTAGCTAGAAAACAATAACTAAGATTGTAAAAATGACATGAAAATCTTCTTTTATTTGCTTTTTCCTCAGGAAAAGTTATCAATGTTTAGCATCTTCACGTACCTTCCGGGTCTGTACTCCAATATAATGCTGTACAGCTGCAGAAAGAAGTCCTGTAAATCCACATTTAGGGCATCGAGATTGTTCCTCATAATTTTAAAAGTGACAATGCAACAGCGCAGTCGTTCAGATACGGTCAACAGTTTCGACGTACCCTCCGAGGAACTGTTCAACTTGCCTTCTCCTCCAGCAAGTTTTCTCAGGTAACTTATGAGATCCCCCATAAAGTCCATGTCTATCAGATGAGCAAATTTTCCGATTCCATTTAAACAAGGAGAAAGCAAGGGGTGGGCCCCAGAATCACCAGCTGTCCCCTCAGATCTAAGCACGAAAGAAAATGAAATGAGGACGAAAATGTCAAACACAGAGTTAAATCAACACAAGGCCAATTCAGCATGCGAGGATCAGGAACCCAAGACCAAAGGTCACAATTAAGCAATATTGGATTTCTCCAAGATCACCCTCTAAACAGTTCAAGTTAAGTACATGCTAATTATTTTAATGCATTATCAGAAGGTGACGAAATTACTAGAAAATGCCCACACCTCAGGTTCATCCCAAACATGAAAAACGTAACCATACATCTGAAAGGAAAATAACATTCTTCTGTGTACATTCTTTTCCTTTTTCGGGTTCTTTTCTCATTGCTTTTTCATTTACGAGAGAGATGCAGAAAAAAAAGCTTGAAATTTTCAAAAAAAAAGAAAAAAAGAAAAAAAAGGGCAGAATGCAGGGTCTTAGAGCACTGACAAGGATTTTAGGATTGAGAGCTCGGTTCCTTAACGAAGTTAAGCTTGTTTATAATCGTGACATAGGTCGATTCTCCAGTCCACATGTGATACAGTGCAACTGTAAGTTAAAGTGTTTTCTCTTTCATTTCACTTCACCTGATGAGTAATTTACGACGTAATGTTGACACACTAGGTCTGACCCTACCTAAAAGCACTTAACCTAGTATAGTCCAATCGTTGATTCTCCGCTTATTCAATTTTCTAGATAAGCAAAATTGAAACATACATCTACCAGAAACCCTGAATTATGAACACCAGCAGTAACTATCATCTGCCCATTTCCACCCAAAAAAGGATATAAAAGGCTTTACAGTATACCAGCAAGAAGATATCATACTTGGCCGAAATGGACAGCATAGTGTGCTTCAGGATACGAAAGTAAGTTTGAAATACAGCGGAAAGAATCTCAGACTGCCTCTTTTTTCGCTCCGTAACATCTTGGGCAAACGAAGCAGCTTTAAATTCGGCATCAACCTGTTGAAAGTATCGGAATCTTCAGCTACGGAAGAAACAAATAAACTGAACAAAATACTAACGTTTTTCAGTTGCTGTGTGTACCTCTTCTCTTGTCTTTGACATCAATTCTTTCTTACTTTTCTTTCTGTCGCTCTCTGGTAACTGATTCTCTTCCTTTAGATTCCTTCTCTTCTTACCTTTCTTACTTTTGAATTTCTTATCTGCACGCGACAAATCCATCCTCCCAATATCCTCGTCAAAGGATAATGACATGAAGACCTGACAAGAAGAAACATAAAGTACATTTTATCCTGAGAGATCAGTAAACAAGAGAATAGCTATTTTGCGTGCAAAAGATCTATATGATCCATCCATTGTCAGTTTGGGACATAAATGCACTTTTTTCCACCAATAGTCCATTCGTAACACGAAACCCAAATGAACGAAATGAAAGAAAATATACACGACCTCAATGGAATCTGGATGTAGTTGGCAATTATAAGCTTTCACGTGCTCCGCAATTAATTGAACGGCTGACACGGTAGCCTCACCACCATGCTTTCTCTCATTGGTAAAGAGTGACTTAACACTAGCACAACAGAGTTTCCTGTAAAATTACAGAATGGCAGAAATATCAAGTGCTAAACAATTTGGCCACGATGAAAACACCTACAACTTCTCATTTCTTTTTCTGCAAATCTAATTAAAAAGTGAGTTATGGAAAGCTATATAAACTCAAGAAAAATCTTATGAAAGTAAAGAGTAGAGGATGAACTTGTATTAGAACCTTATAACTTCATTTGGCGAGCTGATGTTCTTAATAACGGCAACTAACAAATTCTCACGGAAGTTGAAATGGGGAACTGCATCTAGCAAAGTACAGATACAACGAATAGCCACATGTTGGAAAGGAGCCTTCCGTTCTAAGGCAATCAACCTCTGCAAATATGCCTGCTCATGGACATGATGGGAAAGTTAAACAATGACAAAGAACATTGCCAGAGTTATAAGGTTACTAATTAAGTATGAAATTTTTATAAAAAGAAATCCCATCCACGAAAAGAGGAGTGTGACCTTGTACACAGATAGGAGAGTAGACTCATAGAACCGCATTTTCTTAATCTGCTTGGAAACATTCATTTCCAACTCCTTCTCAGTGGGCAGCCTGATGCGATAGCTGTCGTACACATAAAGTGAAACGGTCAGAGAGAGGAAATGTTCAAAGCACACTGCATCGATAACACTATAGAGCGAAACCAAGTATGTTACCCAGGAATAATATCCTTGAAAACAGCCAATAAAGACTTGAGGCCGAGCACTTGTATAGCATGGTCTCCGTCTTTAGAGATTTGCAGCATCTCTTTAAGAGATTTAATGTTAGATTCGGGATCCTCAAGCAACGCTGTGCCAAGTTCTGCAAGTTTATACTTCCTTGCTTCGTTGGCTTCTTCAGTTGTGAGTTCTTTCTCCACCTCCGCCTATTAAAAGTAATTATAGAACTAGATGCCGCAGAATTTTATAGCTTCCAAATAGCACATTATAGAAGTTTAACAGATAGCATGAAATGGCATAAAGTCAGAATGCCAAGCCAGTATGCCGCATAAATTTTTCCAGAGGCTTTTAAAACAGCATAATTTATAAAACTCAATAAGTATAATGAAGAAGAAGGAGAGGGGTAATGGGGGAGGAAAGGTAAAAAAATTTAAAAAGAAAGATAAAAAAATCGCACAACCTAAACACTTGAAGTCTTATGTCTCTGTCTAAAAGACTAAAGCTAATGAGGAACAAAAGACCTACCATACATATCATATTCTAATGAGCATATAGTCAGTTTTGATAATATTGCACACAAGTAGAACAAGAAACTTATTAAACATAATGAGCTCTGGAAAGAAACTTACCAACACAGCAGACTGTGGGATCTGTTCAACTTCCTCTTCTGTAGGCGCTTCCTTGGCCAGCTTCTTTGCCTCTTTTCTCATTTTTTTAAGCTTCGCATGCTTTTCTGCTTTCGTCGGCTTCAATAAACCTTTATTTTCTCCATTGGCTCCATTGTCATCATCATCCTGGTCTCCATTAATGGATTGTTGTGAAACCTTTTCTGCTGAATAATTGAAAACAAATTATTTAAAATTCAGATTCAGACTCAAAGCTACATCGCCGCACCGCAAAAGACAAGTACAGAGATAGCATATGTATACCTGTCCGATAGTAAAGTTTTCCATCTAAAGTCTTCACTGGAAGGGCATCCACACGATCAACTTCCATCCCATTTTCATCCTCTTCCTCTTTCTCTTTTGACTTCTTTCTTAAAGTTCTCTCATACAAAGACTCCAATGCATCTTCTTTCAAATCAGCAACACGAGTAACATGCCTAATAAAGGACAGTGAATAAACCAGCTCAGCATTATTAATTCAAGTCGACCATATTAGTTCTTGAAATCACCTTTCATTGCATTTCACTATTTGCCACTAATAAAAGAAAATATCTCTGATTTTATTGCTAAGGGAGCTTGCATGATGTTCACATGGCATCTGAATATCAGAATTGCTCCATTTTCATCCTCTCTTGAAATTGATATTGCAATATTGGTGAAATTTATAGCCTTAACTTGAATAATTGTATAAGTTAGGACCATGTACTCACCATTACGACCTAAGGTTCAGATTCGTACCTTGGAAACACCCTCTCTGAAAACAGAGGTGAGGCTGCGTACAGCAAACCCTCCCCAGGCCCCGCCATGCGGGGAGCTTTGTGTATTAGGCATATCCCTGATTTAATTTCATCTTGCAAAATCGCACAACTCTAAACCATTTCTCACCAAGGTCAATAAAATTATGGTGCGGAATTCGTATCCTCTTCTACTATTGTAAAAGCGGATTCTAGCGTTTTCTTTCTTGACTGAATCGCCCATCATATGAAATTACAGCTCAATCTAATCTCTAAATTATATACAAACAAAATGTATTTTCTTTTCAATGTCGCATGAGAATCACAGAACAGGAATTCAGAATAGGCCCAGTATAAGGAAAATCTTAGTCGAAATGGAAAAGCAAGCACCTTGCCCCAACAGACGGATTGTTACTCATCGGCAATACTCAGTTACTTACATATTTATCGATAGTATTACAAACATAATCTATATTTCAATCAATTGATTTCAAGTTCCATAAATACCCTCTAAACAATTTCTCTGTCTTCAAAACTATACAGGTACACTCTTTTAACATTCCCAATTAAAAGAAGGTTTTCTCACAACCTTCACTAGTGTATATGCATGTACATCACCCAACCACAAATTACACCTAAATAATGGATATCTGACCTAAAAGAAAGGAAATTTTAAGCCAAACCAATAGACTAGTGCCTCTCCCCAACAAAATCTTTTTTTCATAAACAATATTTACATGTCTTACCTGCATATTTATATAACTAAACCCTTGTACTTCAATCAATTAATTTTGGAACGCATTAAAACTTTTTACCTATTCCATAAATTAAATTACTCCATAACAAACTAATCCCTGCAACCCAATTCCCTTCTCCTTTTAAAACACCCATTTGGAACAAAAAGACTTTAATTCATATGTATAAATATATATGTGTGCATGTGTGTGTTTGGGGGGAAATGAAACTTTTATCTGACAGATTAAACTTTTTACTTATTCCATGAATTATTCCCTAACAAATTAATCCCCTCTAACCCGATTCCTCACTGCTTTAAAACACCCATTCAGAATGAACAAAAAAACTTTTATGAACACTTCATCTTCTTCATCATCATCATCCAAGC
>MKEJ01060282.1:0-14342 GCA_001753735.1 Embelia ribes
AAAAAATGTGTATTTTTTCATACGGACGCTAAACACACTAATATTTCTATTACGCAAAAGTATAATTTCCCATTTTCACAAAATATATATTTTTATACTTATAAAGACAATCTTTTAACAGAAAGTGTAAATACAAAAACAATATTTTATTTCGTGCTTACCAAATAGGAACGGATGCAGGGGAGCAAAGAGGTTAATTGTCCTTCTACTTTTACAACTCTATTAAATTTTATATAAGCAATATATTTCAAAGTGACCCTTGGGCCTATGGGCCTAGTTGGTAACTTATGCCATTAGTGATCCCCATAATTGGAAACATTATGGGCTTGATTTCAAACTGTAAGTTACTGACAAAAAATAATAACTTTTTAATATAATTATTAATAATTACAAAATTTTCTAGCATAATAATGAAAACATATTTATATTTTTTGTTAGTTCTAAGCCTTAACAAGTTGTTAAAAAAAATTAAATATATTTTTTCAATCTTTTTTTAATTTAATAAAACATCAAAATTTGAAAAAATATATAAGTAATTATTTTATATAACTAATTTTCATTATTAAAAAATTAAGAAAATCAATCATTCTATAATTTAAATCTGAATATAAAGAAATAAATATGAATTAATTTTTTTATTATTTTTTTAATAAATTATAAAAAAAATAACACAATTTGTAACGTTTAATAATCATGGCCCCTAACCAAAATCATGGCTTCGTTTCTCTTGCCAAGTATGGTGTAAAAGTTTATCCATCTTTAGCAACATAATACTTTTTTAATATAACAATGTACTCTCTTCGTACATATATAATCAGATATTTTGACTAAACATATAACTTTAAATATAGTGAAAAATAATAATAATAAGTTTTGAAATTTGAATTAAAAGACAAGTGCATTGGATTGAACAAAAAATTGTCCAAAAAAAACGATCCAGCTTCCCCATCTCCCTACCTTCCCAACTCTTCTTCATTCCCAAATCTGTATCTCTCTTTATCTCTCTCTCTCTCTCTGATTCCATCCATCCATCCCCAATTCCAAAAACCCTAATTTTATTTCACCAATTCCTAAAACAAGATCCCAAACCCCCAAACTAATTAAATCCAACACCGAATCAATGAAATGTCGACCTCAAAGATCGACACAGAGTCCCTAAAAAGATGGGTAGTGGCCTTCTGCACGATCCGTTTCGATCTGGAGCAGGGCCAGCTCATCGAGGACTGTTTCCCCGCAGCCTCTCTCTCTCTCGACGAGGAGCTGTACGCCTCCTTCAGCTCCTTCCCAGACTCTATATCCCTGCAGCACACCTACAAGTCCACCATTCATGATTGCATCTTCTTTTTCCGATTCAAACGGTATGATTCATTCGGTTATTTACGGTAATGGAGGTTGTTGTATCGATAAAGACTGGTAATTTCTCTGTGGGTTTGTGTTCAATGGGCATTATTACAGTAATCTAGATGACTCTAGCGATGAAGACTGAAAATTTCTATGCGGGTTTGTGTTCAGAGGTCATTATTTCGGTAATCTAGATGGTTCTAGTGATAAAGATTGATAATTTCTACGTGGGTTTGTGTTCGATGAACATTATCACGGTAATCTAGATGGTTCTAGCGATAAAGATTGAAATTTTCTGCGTGTTTTTTTTTTTTTTAATGTAATTTAAATGCGAATTTAGGACGGTGTGCTTGATTGGACATCTTACGATTTTAGCATTTTAATATCTTTAGGTGTACTTTATGTAATTAAAAATTGAAGTTAGGGTTGTATGCTTGATTGGATATAATCAGTTGAGTATCAGTTTCTTATGATTTCAGCATTTTAATGTTGTTATGTGTATTTTTTGTAATTATAGTTCAAATTTAGGGCTATATGCTTGATTTCATATAATCAGTTGAGTATCAATTTCTTATGGTGTTAGCATTGTAATGTTTTATGTGTATTTACGGAATTTAAAATTGGAATTAGAGCGGTTTGCTTGATTGGATATAATCAGTTGAGCATCAGTTTGTTGTGATTTTAGCATTTTAATGTTATGTGTATTTTATGTAATTAAATTTGAAATTAGCGCCAGATGTTTGATTCTATATGACCATCTGAGTATTAGTTTCTTATGAGTTACTTCACTTTTAATGTTATTTGTGTAATTAAAACTCAAATTTTAGGCGGTGTCCAATTGTAGAAATTTAGTAGGGATCATGCCCTAAACAAATTGTAAAATTTTCAAAATTTACATATGCATCCTGCGATAGTCTCGAGGGTCGGGGGCCGTGATCCCTCCCTGCCCCTCTTTTGGGGCCGCCATTAGTCTTAGGAGGATCAATTATTATAGAGTTGTAGTTATTTCAGTTTAGCATTTTGTATTTATTAACGTCATTATATATCATTTGTTTCATTACAATTCTAATTTTGGGTGGCGTGCTTGATTGGAACAGTCGTCCTAATTGTGTCAGCTCTGAGTTTTCCCGCAATAGCTTAGGTCAAGATTTAGTTTTGTTTTTCAGCCATTTCAGTTTAGCACTTGTTATTTATTAATGTCGCCTTTTGTATTTTATGTTATTAAAATTCAAATTTAGGGCTGCTTTATTGGAATAGTCTTTAGTTAAGCATCAGTTTGTTGCAAGATAAAAACCCTACTGGACATAGTCTCTTGCCACTTGGATCATTCACACCGGTGCCCCAAATGGCCCCTATCTAAATTTCATGGATAAAATTGAAGGGAAGTGTATTTAATGCTATTAATTTCCTAAAAGATGGGGGGTTTGATATGGTGCTCCCCTTGAACTAGGGGATGTTGGTTATCCCCAATTTTAATTTTTAAGTATACAAGAACTGGTGAGGGCATCCCACAGATTTGAGCCTCTATTTTAGAGTTTGAGGTATAGAGTCAAACTTTAGGGGGCTGTACTGGTGGGAATGCCGTTAAGATTTTCCTCTAGTTTATTGCATTCCTGATTCTGGCATGGCCGTAATTACATTTTATTTTTAACCCAGTCAACTTTGTAGATTTGAGTTGTTTCAATTTAGCGTTTGTTATTTATTAATGTCGTGTTATTAAAATTCGAATGGCAGTGTGCTTGATTGGAACAGTTGCAATTAAGTAAAAATGAAGGCATTGTGTTTGGTAAACTACTGGACATAGTCTCTATCCATTTAAGATTTTGTCCTAGTTATTGCGTTTACGATTTTGACATTGCAGTAGTTACTAATGATTTTTAGCTGGGACAACTCATATAGAGGTCTAGTTGTATCTGTTTGCACTCACAGTCGATTATAAGAATTTATACTGTCTTCCTCATCTTTAACATAGTTTATGTTATAAGACGTTTGAATTTTCGGGGTGTGGTTGGTTAGAATTATCGCTGTAAATGATGGGTCCGTTTAAGATTTTCTCCTTATTTATTGCGTTAATGATTCCAACGCATCTATAATTACTTTGAATTTTAGCAAGTCAACTCTTATAGGCATGTGGTTGTTTCGGTTTGCTCTCGCAGTCAAATACATGCCCTAAGACTTTGTTTCCCATTTTAATTACATTCTATGTAGTTAGATTTTGAATTTCGAAAGGCTTGTTTGATCAGAATAGTTGTGGTTAATTGACGCGTCCATGCAAAATAAAAATAATGGACAAGGCTAGAAAAATTGTGATAACAATTTAAAGAGAAAAAAGCAAACAGAGTATAATTCAAGAGGCAGAGAATTTTGACCTGGTGGGTAGAGCAAAGGAGGAGGTTTGCTTGAGCAAGGGCCGCATTCCATCAAAATAAGAAATAGTGGATGAACCAAGAATAATTGTAACAACAATTTAAAGAGAAAAGAGCAAACATAATTCAAGTGATAAGAGGAGGGAGAGAGAGTGAATTTTGACCTGGCAAATAGAGCAAAAGAGGTCATTTAGTTGCATTTTGAAGAGCTAAGCAGATTGCTAGCATGTTAAATTCCCTCAATAGCTTTGTCATCAGCTTAGTGTATTTTATGAACAAAATCTAAATGTCAATCGAGAAACTCAATATGCTTTAAAACAATTATTCAGGTCTCAATGCGACTATGATCAGATGAAACAATAGGGAAATAGCTAAGATGGATACCAGTTTCTGCCTAAATATCAATCCTTTTAGATTCATTTCTTATCTTGCATGGACCCATCACTAAACCGTGACTATTTTATGTTCTGATAGTTCTAAGAGTTGATGGTCATTGATTTGGCTCACAAGATATGTTTTGATTTTGATTGTGGTAATTTATTTTGAGAAATTTTGACAATTGTTTTTGAAAAGATAGTAATTGTGGCAATTATAATTGGTTGTTCACATTTTCTCATCAGTACGTTATGTAGATATTGTGGTGTATTAGCCGGTAAAAGAGGTCTATTAAGTTTTCTGATATGGCGTGAGATCATCTTTGCTAAATGATTTCTACTGTCGCCTATACATTTATTTAGTTAATTGATAATTATGAATTTATGTTTAGTGGGCCATTTGGATGGTATGGGGAGGAAGTTAAGTAAAGTTTTAGCTATGAGGTTGTGTAAGATATTGAGTATCTCTCTTTTGTTTGCATTACCAAGGGAAATGGAATGATTATACTTTCCTCTGGTTTGGTTTGAGCATAGATAGTAGGGGCAAATGAGTAGTAAATTGCAAATTTACTAATAACTCTTTCACATTTAACGATAATCAAATTGACCATCGTGTGCACTCTAAGTTCCCCAATGGGGGTATATTTGGTGGCCAATTCCACTTCATTATTCATCTGAAAAAGACTATCATGTACAAACTGCTAGCACTTCACTTCGGACCCCTCAATTCAAGTTGCTTCGGGAAAGCTGTCTCTCCTTTAAAATTATCTAGTCTTGTTGCCAGAATAAGGCTATTCTTTCATTTTCTGTTTACCTTGTCTTTTAACAAGAACGGACTTGATTATTTGAAAATTACAGTTTGATTAGAACTCAAGCTTTTGTTTGGATACGCCAAGTGTAAACTTGTTTTTTAAGCCTGTAGATTTTGAGTTTGTGTTTCTATAACTCTTGGTTCTTGGTCTCTTCTGTGTATTGTTGGCAGGAATCTTAGAGCTGAAACTACTCCTCTTCCATTTTGTCGTTTAGATCCTCCAGATATTTACAAAGAAATCATCCGTTGTAATTCTGAAGCATTTGAATGCACACAGCCAGGTAGTCAACTTTTTCCCACATTTGTGTTGCTTTCGCATTTTATTACGGGTATGGCATTTCTTCGTATTAAAGCAGTGATTATTGCCTGGCATGTCTTTTAACTACAAAATTTAATGATTCCGAGTTTTCCCTATCATATTGTTTATATTTGATTTTTCATTTGATGGTTAAAAGTGATTCTAGTATGAGATAAATCAAGGCTACGTGTTTGTCATTGCTTGAGTATCTGAATGAGATTTAGTGATTAGGTTGGTCCCAGAAATATGGAAATGAGTCCCTATGGCATTAAGAGAAGTCTCTTACTTCTCTGACTGATAATTACATCAAAGTTCTTTGGCATGCCACTTGTAGTCTGATAGAGTACACTACAGTTAAACCATCACATTAACCATTGGACTATTGGTGCAATAGGGAGTTGGGATTTAATGCAGGACTACTTGACTGGTTAGGTGTTCCGGGTTACATTCTGCATATTGTATTACCTTCAAATGTTATTGCTCAAGGGTGGTGGTTGTCCTTTGGAAATGATTAATGTTGCTCTGCTTATTTTTTGTACTGTTCAAGTTGCTCAGGTTCCATTAAGAAGCAATTTTGTCAGACTCCGGTTCCCGAGAAATTGCGTTTTGAAAAGAGTATTCCTGTAGCTGGTCAACCACCGAGGGACTATGGAGAAGCTCATAATCAGCTACCTGAAAGCCATGTTGCAACTGTATGTGTCTTTCTTTGACGTAGATGTGAATTTGATGCGAGCATTTTCTGATGGTAGAGTTGAATTGCAGGAAACATTTACTCCACCAAGAAAACCGAAAGTAAAAAAGAAAGGGAGTAAAGAACATGCTCCGACTGCTATAGATACAATTGAGCTTCAAGGTTAGCTATGTTTTTATAACTGTTCTTTTGTTTACTGAATATCCTTCAATGTATTTCTGTTTGATAATATTGTGCCTCTTGCCTAGATGATGCTGTCCAACATTTATCTGAATTATTGGAGGAGTTTTGTGGCAAAGCAGAAATCCCTACTGATGAGCGGGGTGATGAGGAATTGTTGCCGTTACATTTTGATGACCTTAAAATGCTTGTCAATGAGATTGTTTCTACCCGAGCAAAGAAGTTTCTTCATTTGGTACCTGTAGATATCCTTGCCAGATTATTTAGGATTTTAGATCATCAGATTCATCGAGCCGAAGGGTTATCAGTCAATGAATGTGACAGCGTAAGTTTTTAGGCTTTCATATCTTTCCTGCATGTAGTGGGCAACTAGGAAGCACGGACTTGCTAAATAGTGTGCTGTATCCAAATCGGATTCTCCTGGGACACGGATTCGACAGGTAAATGGCGCGTATGGGACACGTCACTTGGCATGTCCATAATGCAAATTAACTATTTTAATTGTGGACTCGCCGGAGACTTGGAGGGGACACGGAAGGGGTCGATTTGTTTTTTTTTTTAAATACTTTGGGCGTCAATTTGGAAAACTTCAAAGAATAAGGATATATATCTAATGTTAAAACTCAAAAAGAACTCAACAAAAGCCCCAACTCGTGTTAGTTTTGTTTATTAGATTATGATATGATGAAGTTGCTCAGTTGCTATTTTGTTAAGAACTCAAAAATCCTTTTGTTCATTGCTTGTACTTACCCTATTACTTATTTTGTTGATTTCTACTAATATATATTAATAAATATTATTTTTAAAAAAGGCCAAATCCCGCCACATCCTCATTTGGCATTTTTTAAAAGTTATTGAATCTGTATCCGCATCAGAATCCCCACCGTCGTCCAAGCAATGCTTCTTAGGTGGCAATCTAGAGGGAATTTCGTACTTATCGTTTGGAAAAAAATATTGGAATACATGTTTAAAGTACCTCTTGTTACTTTTAGTCTTGTGGCTCCCATATGCTGCACCCAAGAAAAATAGTATATTAGATATTATTAAATCTCAGGGGTGCTGCCATATAGTCATTTCGATGGTAATACCGTTCATAATATTGAATTTCAGTCAGATTCGGATGCGGTGAATTCAGTTTGTGGTGCTCTGGAGGCCATCCATGCTGCTCTAGCCATAATGACTCATAATGGCATGCCAAAGCAGCTTTATAAAGAGGAGGTACATTTTGCTGTCTATGGCACTCATTATATGAGACAATTTTCTCTTGCAATATCTATTGATTCACAATTTGTTAAGATTTTTCTGTGTGTTTCCAGGAAGTACTTAGATCCAGTCTTTTCCTTTTTGCTTGTTATTTATCTGTCTAGGTCATAGAAAGGATTTTGGACTTCACAAAGCGTCAAATCGGGGATGTTATGTCGGCTTGTGATCCAACTTATCGTGCTTTGCACAATCCTACCGAAAATGGATATTTTGATGGTTATACTCACTTCTTCTGTTGTTTCAACATTCTTATGTACTTTTTAATTCTAATAATAATAATAATAATAATAATCCTCACATTTTAATTCTTGCCGGGATTGACCTTCAGGTGATGATGATGCGGATGCTGACGTTGAATTTGGTTCAGCAAGCAAGAAAAGGCGTATTTCTAAGGGTGCAAAAGTGAAGAAATCATCAATAAACAGGTATAGATTTTACTTGGATTTTCTCTTAGCATTCAGTTCTTTTGAAAATTTGATACTGAGTGTTCTTGTAATGTTTCTTTTCTGACTTTGTTAGGGTTTCTGAAGCTGTGTACATCATCTTTCAGAAATTGTGCACCATTCTTGGTTTTCTGAAGGATTTATTGACCATAGAGCACCTGTCAGATAGCTGCATTTTGCAGTTGTTAAAAACAAGCTTCACAACACTCTTGGTGGACAATATCCAACTTTTACAACTGAAAGCAATTAGTTTGATCAGTGGGGTAATGATTTCCTTGATCTTTTATTGATTGTAAGCTTTTATGTTTAATTAATTTTTCAACTGTTTTTAAGTTGTTTTTTCTAATCTTTACCCTTTTGTTAACAGGTTTTCTACTCATACACACAACATCGAACTTACGTGCTAGATGAAGTCCTTCAGGTGCTTTTGAAAGTACCACTGTCCAAGCGAATACCTAGAAATTATCATCTACCTGATGAGGAGCAGAGGCAGATTCAGATGATCTCTGCTTTGCTAATTCGGTTGGTTCACTCTAGCGCAAACCTTCCCGAGGTTTTGAGACAAAATGGAAGTTCTGTTTTTGATGTTTCGATGGATGCCAGTTATCCTGCCAAATGCCATGAATCCGTCACTGATACTTGTTGCCTATTTTGGAGTCGCGTCCTTTCGCGATTGACAAGTATGAAGAGTCAGGATGCATCTGAATTGAAAACATCGATGGAAAACCTTGTTATGGATTTGCTAACGACGCTCTATCTTCCTGAATATCCTGCTTCTGCTCCCATTCTGGAGGTATAGTATATGGAGACTTGCCATACCCGACCATGTCACAGTTTTATCATGTTAAAAGGTAACTTTTTGCAGGTTCTTTGTGTCTTGCTACTCCAGAATGCTGGATTGAAATCCAAAGATGTTGCTGCACGATCAATGGCTATCGATATCCTTGGGACCATTGCTGCGAGGTTGAAACGTGATTCTGTCCTTTGCAAGAGGGAAAACTTTTGGATAGTTAAGGAGCTTATTGATTGTGATAATGTAGAGCACTGTTATCCGGACGATGAATGTGCTATATGTAGGGATGGACGGGTTGAAAAACCATTGTTTTTATGTCAAGGTTGTCGGAGATTTTTTCATGCTGATTGCATGGGAGTCAGGGAGCCTGAAGTTCCTAGCCGTGGATGGTTTTGTCAGTTTTGCCATTGCAAGAAAGAACTGCTTGTTCTACAGTCTCATTGCGAGTCACATTGCACAGATGGCGTGACAAAAAAGGTTAATTCAACAAAGAAATCTTCCGTTAAGACTGACTCAGTTTCAAAAATGGAGATGGTTCAACAGATGCTTTTGAATTATATACGTGATGGTGGTTCTGCTGACGATTTGCATCTCTTTATCTGCTGGTTTGTATCCCTGTTAGCTTTTTATATGAATCAATTCAGCCAAGGTTGCTTTATTTGAGAGGAATTTTCTGCAGGTTCTATCTTTGTCTGTGGTACAAGGATGATCCAAACAGTCAACAGAAGTTCTACCATTACCTTGCTAGACTGAAGTCGAAAGAGATAGTGCGAGACTCGGGGCTCGCTTCTTCCTTTTTGACTAGGGATTCAGTCAAGAATATAGCATTAGCATTGGGACAGTTCAATTCTTTCTCCAGAGGATTTGATAAGATTCTTCATATGCTTCTGGTTAGTTATACACTTATATCTTGCTTGTTTTTAGTAAGTTTACTCAAGGCGATGATTCATTTTGTTGACATTTTTGTTCCAGGCAAGTTTAATGGAGAACTCTCCTGTGATTCGTGCTAAGGCATTACGAGCTGTAAGTGAACAATTTACTTAAAGTTTTGCAAAGAGCTATCCCTTTTAATTTCTCTGGGGACTTTTTGCCTCAAGTTTTGTTTTCTTTTATCGACATTAATTGGCTGCTTCCACTGTCTTTACGAGGAGCAGGTTAGTACTATCGTTGAAGCTGATCCTGAGGTTTTGTGCGATAAAGCTGTTCAAACTGCAGTTGAAGGAAAGTTTTGTGACTCGGCAATATCTGTTAGAGAAGCTGCACTAGAGCTTGTGGGACGATATATAGTGTCCCATCCCGATGTTGGTTTAAAGGTGTGTTGTGAACTGAACCTGCCATCCTTATATTTATGAAATTTACACAACGTATTCTCACGGTTTGTTTTGTTTGCGGACATTTTGCAGTATTTTGATAAGGTTGCTGAGAGAATAATTGATACAGGGGTTAGTGTCCGAAAAAGAGCTATTAAAATTATTAGAGAGATGTGCATGTCAAACACCAACTTTCCAGAATTTACAAGGGCTTGCATTGCGATTATTTCGCGTATTAACGATGAAGAATCTAGTGTTCAGGTAGTAATTAGTTAGATGATATTGTCAAACATTATGTTGCATTTGTTACTAAATATTGTTATATTCTTTTTTGTCTTCTGTGAGAAGGTTAATCATCTTTATTTCATCTTTGATTGCTATAATCATGTCATGTCTGCTTAGCACTATGCTCTAAGGTGTTTAAAAAGCTTGCATAAATTTTTGTTCGGATTTAGCAGTTGCTTACTCTTTCTTTTCCTATATCGCTTGCAGGATCTCGTTTGCAAGACCTTTTACGAGTTTTGGTTTGAAGAACCTTCCAGTTCAGAGACTCGAGTCTTTGGAAATAGTAGTTCTGTTCCACTGGAAGTGGCAAAGAAAACTGAACAGATTGTTGAGATGCTAAGGCGGATGCCGAATCATCAAAATCTCATAGTTGTCATTAAGCGGAACTTAGCCCTTGATTTCTTACCACAATCAACCAAAGCTGTTGGTATCAACCCTATCACTGTTGCATCTGTACGCAAACGTTGTGAACTAATGTGCAAGTTCTTGCTGGAAAGGATATTGCAGGTGTTTTTTTGTTTGCTAATACTACATTGTCTTTTATCATTATTTTCTTCCGAGTACCGAAGTCTCGAAACCTGTTATTTCAGGTTGAGGAAATGACTAATGAGGAAGTGGAGGTTCGCACAGTCCCATACGTCCTTCTATTGCATGCATTCTGTGTTTTAGATCCCACACTATGTGCTCCGTCTTCTGATCCTTCCCAGTTTGTGGTTACTTTGCAGCCATATTTGAAGAGTCAGGTTATTCACACTTCTTTGTACACAAGCTTATTCTTTGTAATGTCTTTTTTCTTTGCCTCAATAAAAATTAGTTGAGAACTTTTATGATTGAGGAAAATATCCAACGGTTTCATGTTACGATGAAACAATCCGCAGATCTTGCAGTTTTACTTGCTGGACATAATGGTGAGGATTATTACATAAGAAGCACTAAGAGCACTAATGTTAGCCTCTTAGGTGTTATCTTTCATTGTTAAGAGCATTTCTTTCTCTTTCTAAATTATAAAGTGGAAGATTTGAGATAATGAAGTACTGGTGTGGGTTATTTACCAATTTGATTAGTCAATGTGGTTGTTCAGGCTGACAGCCGAGTAGTTGCACAGTTACTGGAGAGTATAATATTTGTCATTGCTTCTGTGCTGCCTTTGCTTCGGAAGCTACCTCCCAATGTTGTGGACGAACTTGAACGAGACCTGAAGCAAATGATTGTCCGGCATTCTTTCCTTTCAGTTGTTCATGCATGCATCAAGTAAATACCAAATTCTCCCCTTGCTAATTGCTGGCTAGAAATTTTCTTTCATGCTTATGATTTCCTCTTCATCTGTATAAGTCTGGTGATTGCGTAAGGGTTTGATGAATTTGCAATGGACTTTTTTACTGAGAATTTTGTAAATGAATGCAGTGTATAAAGCTGGTCATCAATGTATATGTACACGTTTTACTTCTTTCATTTATAGCTGAATCAATTTTGTGTGATCTTTTTATTGAGTCTTCATGGGTGTCACCATGATTCTGCCCTTTATGAATTTGCCGTAGACTAGGGTGAGACTGCAAAAGAATTGGCCAACAATTCTTACTTTTGAGAGTGTAGGGGAGATACTCATACATTTCCTTATCGCTGCTGGACTCTGATTTTCTTCAATTCTTTGGGGACTGGAAATTTGCTAATTCCTTTTGCCCAAAAATCAAATCGGAGAAGAATAGTTTTAAGGGGAAATTATTCTGGAGGAGATTTGTATCTTTCATTTCGTTTTGAATTGGAAATGTATTTTGGCTGCAAAAGGCAGCAAAGAAGAGTTCGACCACCAAATTAGTATCATATTAACAGATGAGAGCTCTATAAAGTTTCGTGGTTGGGTCAATTCCAAACTTTTGAAACTTTGGTTCATAACTAATGTTCTGTTAGGGCATTACATATGACTTTTATCTTCTTTATTCAGGTGCCTCTGCTCTCTGAGTAAATTGGCTGGGAAAGGTTCAGCTGTAATTGAGTATCTTGTTCAGCTGTTTTTCAAGCGTTTGGAAGCCTTAGGCTTCGACAACCAGCAGGTCAGTGGGCTCCTTGAAGTGATTTGTATCTTTCTTCTGTTTTCCTTTGTTCATACAACAATATTCAAATTCATCTTTAAAACATTGCTCTGTCTAACTAATCCATTGTTGTTTAGAATTTTCTTCCAATATACCTTTCTCTATGTTTTGTGATGGCATTGAAGAAGCAAATTTTGTAGTGCTTGACAAATTTATGTATTTTTTGTTGTGTGTGAATTTCAGCAAGTTGCTCGATCTCTTTTCTGCCTCGGATTACTTATTCGCTATGGCAACTCCTTGCTGAGCACATCATTTTCCAGTAATAAAAGCATAGATGTGAAGAACAATCTCAACGTATTTAAAAAATATCTGAATGGAGATGATTTTGTTCTAAAGGCCAGATCTTTGCAGGTATGACCTTCCACTCCCTTTCCTCTCCTCAAAGAAAGGAAGAAAAGAAAAAATTGAAAAATCCATATAGAAAGATGCATTTCAGCTACATTTGTACTTAAATAATGCTGAATGTTTGCAGGCATTAGGTCATGTCTTAATTGCTAGACCAGAGTTTATGTTAGAAAGGGACATTAAAAAAATTCTGGAAGCAACGCTGGCTTCTAGTACAGATGTTCGCCTTAAGGTAATATCTTCCCTGTCTGCTTTCGCTTTGTGAGTCCTGTCCACACACTGAGTCATTTTTTTTTTCAGATGCAAGCTTTGCAAAATATGTATGAGTATCTTCTTGATGCTGAAAGCCAAATGGGAACAGACAAAAGTGCTGTTACAGAAGTTACCAACGATGTGGGTAACGTCCGTATTGTTCCTGTTGCTGCGGGTGCTGGTGATACCAATATCTGTGGAGGAATAATTCAATTGTACTGGGACAACATCTTAGGAAGATGTTTAGATGTGAGCGAACAAGTCCGTCAATCTGCAATAAAGGTTGGAATCTCTAGTGTGTTCTTTTTCTTTATTGATTCGGCGTGTATTTTGGGTTAAAAGATGGTTGAATCAGTCCGAAAACACATAAGAAAGATGTCAATTTTTATAGAAAAATCAAAATTGGGTCTCACGAATGTTATCTATGGAGTCACTGGTCATGGTTGGTTCTGGTGTTTCAATTTTCCCCGAAAAGTCTGGTTGACAAAGGAGGTAAACATCGCTATCATTATCATGTATCACGGTGTTACTGAGTAAAACATCACATGATTTACGAGTTTCTACAGTGATGAAATTATGGTTCTGTTTATGAATCTTCATTTGGCTGAGGAGAAAAAAGGATAAATATTCACATTTAATTGTGTTTGCTATTCAAATTAATGCCAGATTGTTGAAGTTGTGCTGCGTCAAGGTTTAGTTCATCCGATCACTTGTGTGCCATACCTTATAGCTCTTGAAACAGATCCTGAGGATGCAAATTCGAAGCTGGCTCATCATTTGTTAACAAATATGAATGAAAAGTATTATTCACTTCATAGTTTTATTCTCTTAATTCACTTTTATTCTTTATATATATATATATATATATCCCACCAATTTTTGAATTTGTTATATAACTTCTAAGCAGAAAAGCATTACTAAATCTTTTTTTCTTTCTTATTGTTACTTTATTAAGTAATATTATATTTCCAACTCATTTCACCAACGATTGAGATGCTATCTCCTTTCTGCAAATGCAGTTAAGCGACTCTTATAATCTCTTAATTTAACGCTTAACATGTCGATGATTGTTATGTTTTGTATAGTTATGTATATTATTGGGCTATTAGTGTTAGACTTTATTACACAATTGGTCTCTGCTAGGTAGGAATGACAATTGGATTGATTTGAAACTTTTAATTCAAAATAAATCCAAACCAAATATATTTGGATTGGGTTAAAAATGAAATTAGATTAGATTTGGATCCAATCCAAAATGTAATAATTGGGTTTTGGTTTCGTTTGGATTGGTTTGGTTTTTGGTTTAAATTAGATCCAATCTATTTTACATTTGAATTGTTTTTGGTTTGGTCGCTTATAGACATTGTGACATTTGGATCTTTTCAATAATAATTAACTTCTAGCATACAATTAACTTATTTCAAAGTTAAATGTGAAAACAATGTATTTTAATCAAGTCAAGTTCTAGCAGACCTAATAGGAACAATTTTGTAACATATA
>MKEJ01060290.1:0-14014 GCA_001753735.1 Embelia ribes
ATTAAAAGAGATAGCATGTGATGGGAACATCAACCCGGATTAATATAATCAACTTTAGTGGAGTGGGCCCCTTTGCAATATTCAATAGCATTGGCACACATCATGAAAATCACGGAAAGGGAGCTTAATCATCATTGGGCTCGAAACACATAATCAAAACGAAGACTATAAAAGCTTACTCAGTGATAAGAATTAGGACAAACCGTTTTTAGTTATCTTCTTAATTTTACTATTATATTAGGGTTCTAATTCTAAATTTTGTAATTAAATTCCAGTCGAATATAAGTCGAAAATTGTCCCAAAAAAGAGATTTAACTTAGTTTCCGATTATCATTCTAGTAGTTTTTTACAAATGGTCCAGCTCTTCTGGGGCCACCCACCCTGCATATGAGATCAATAAAATTAGACTTCCCTATATTGAACGAGGATAACAGTGAAGAATGGATTTACAAGGCCAATCAATTTTTCCTTCATTATCAAAATCCAGAGAATAAAAAATAATCTTTGGTATCAATGCATGTAGAGGGCAAGGCGTTTACCTAGTTTAAAGACCCGACTTATTCTGGTCTGCTGACAAATTGGGACCAGTTTGTGGTGGATATGCAAGCCAGATTCGACACCAACATTTACATAGATCCTATAGGATCCTTGTTGAACCTGAAACAAGTAAACACAGTAGATGAATATAAGAGCCAGTTTGAAGAAGCAGTTAACAAAGTTAAGGGATTTAATGAATCTTTTAAGTTGAGTTTCTTCTTGAATGGTCTCAAGGAGGAAATTAGGCCTGGTGTTAAAATGTTATACCCTCATTTAGTTAATACAACTTATGCTTTAGCTAAACACCAAGAAGAACATTTGGCCATAACCAAAAAACTACTCCAAAGAACCACCAATCCAACCCTCAGTAAACCCAAAACAAACCCTTGGACACCCATAAATATTAACCAAACTAAATCTTTCCTTCCTGTTAAGAGGCTTACTTTTGCAGAACTAGAAAAAAGGAGAACGAAGAATCTCTGTTATTATTGTGAAGATAGGTTGCAAAAAGGGCATGTATGTACGAGTCTTAAGCTGTTTCTAATGGACTATTTATTGGAAGGAATAAAAATAGAAGGATTAGAGGAAAAAGATGACCATGAGAAGTGTGAAGTAGGGGAAGAAAACATACCTTCTAAATTAGAGGAGGAGGATTTAGAAGTCTCAGTCTATGCCTTGATTGAGGAAACCAATTCCACTTCATTTAAATTGAAAGGGACCATGTTGGGGCCTTCCATTCTGTTGGTGGTTGATTATAGAAGTACACATAATTTTTTAGACCCACATCTAGCTGAGAAGTTACAGAGCAGGTAAATATTGGAAAACAAATCAAATTGAAGGTAGTAGATGGGGATACTTTACTAAGCCAGGGCAGTTGCACTAACTTTCCAGTGTATCTCTAAGGGCATGAATTCCACATAGATTTTATCATTCTTCCTCTTGTAGGGTATGATGCCATTCTGGGAGTAAATTGGTTAGGGCAGTTGGGGCCAATTCTGTGTAATTTTCATGATCTTATCCTACAAATACAACATTAAAACTAAACAGTAATATTACAAGGAATTAAATAACATTCCTACCAGAGATAGATGTGTATCATTGAGCAAGAAAAAAGTGAAAAAAACATCCATACTTACCAAAATTTACCAACCATCATCCCCGTTTCCCTTCAAAAGTTGTTGAGTCATATGAGGATGTGTTTGGGGAGCCAAAGGAATTACCTCCATTGAGGGGGCATGATCATCACATTATCCTACAACATGGAACAAACCCCATATCAGTGAGACCATGCAGATACCCTTATTCACAGAAAGTTGAAATTGAAAAACAAGAAAGTGAATTACTAGAACTGGGCTTTATCAGAGCAAGTCAATTTCCTTTTTCTTCTCCAGTATTGCTAGTAAAGAAAACAGATGGGACTTGGCGAATGTGTATTGATTATAGAGCATTGAACAAGGCTACAGTCAAATATAAATATTCTATCCCTATGGTGGATGAGTTAATAGATGAGTTGGCAGGAGCTAGAATCTTCTCTAAGCTTGATTTAAGGTCAGGTTATCATTGGATAAGAATGGCAACCACTGATATCTTTAAAACAATATTTAGAACTCACCAAGGCCATTATGAATTCCTAGTGATGCCTTTTAGGTTAACTAATGCATCGGCAACATTTCAAAGCTTAATGAATGAGGGTTTTAATACCCTATCTCAGGGAGTTCATTCTATTTTTTTTTAATAACATTCTCCTCTATAGTCTTGATTTTCAATCTCATGTACACCAGGTAACTCTGACTTTAAATTTCATGAGACAATACAGTTTGTATGTTAAGATCTCCAAATGTAAGTTTGGGTTAGAAGTGGTTGATTATCTTGGTCATTTAATCTTAGGGGATGGGCTTAAGGCTAGCACTAAAAAAATCCAGAATATGTTAAAATGGTTAGGTCCAACCACTTTAAAAGAACTCAAGGGATTATTGGGACTCACAGGTTATTACAGAAAGTTTATTCAAGGGTATGGAGGAATAGCCAAACCTCTCACTGACCTTTTGAAGAAAAAGTGCTTTTCATTGGTCAGTAAAAGCTGCTCAAGCCTTTGAGAAGCTAAAAATAACAATTATTTCACCTCCAGTGCTGGCTCTTCCTGATTTTAATAAAACTTTTATAATTGAATGTGATGCATCTGGTCAAGAAGTAGGGGCAATATTGATGCAGGAAAGGAGGCCCACAACATTCTTTATCAAGGGAAGAACCTTAAACCTATCAACATATGAGAATGAATTATATGCACTCATACAAGCTGCTAAGATGTGGAGGCCATGCTTGTTTGGGCAAGAATTTGTGGTTAAAACATATCATCAAAGTTTGAAATACCTTTTAGAACAGAAGATAGGGACTGTGACACAACAGAAGTGGATCACAAAACTCCTAGGCTATAACTTTAAAGTTGTGTGTAAGGAAGGAGTAAACAATAAGACGCCTTATCCTGAACTCTTTGAAGAACTCAGAGAAACTTATAAAGAAGACACTAAATTAGAAGCACTAATGGTTGCAATAGAGAAACAAGCACCATGGCTTCAACAATCTAGCTTATGAAAGGGAATATTATGGTATAATCAGAAGATAGTGGTACCAAAGTATAAGAGTTTGAGGAGAAGAATTCTAGAATATTTACATGATGATCCAACTTATGGACATGGGGACAGGACAGAAACTTTACAAAGAGCTTACAAGGACTTTGGCCAGGAATGACGAGAGATATTATAGAATATATAAATTCTTGCCAAATCTGCCAAACCACTAAGTATGAGCAAAGTGCCCCAGTAGGTTTATTACAACCTTTACCAATTCTACAAGATACATGGACAGAATTAACCATAGATTTTATTGAAGGTTTACCCAGTTCTCAAGGCCAGACTGTAGTATGGGTGGTAGTGGATAGGTTATCAAATTATGCTAACTTCATTCCCTTACACCACCCTTATAAAGCTTTAGATCTGGCTCAATTATTCATGCAACATATCTTCAAATTACATGGATTACCTAAGGCAATAATATCAGACAAAGATTCAGCGTTTACTAGTGCACTATGGAGAGAAATATTCAAACTTATGGGGACCAAATTGCAGTACATCACAGCTTATCATCCCCAAAGTGATGGCCAAACAGAAATTGTGAATAAAGGATTGGAGACTTATTTGAGGTATTTCATATTAGAAAATTAAAAAAGATGGGCACATTGATTATACTTGGCAGAGTAGTACTATAATACCTCCTATCACTCAGCTATTCAAATGACTCCCTATCAAGTTGCGTATGGGAAGGAGGCTCCTTGGTTGAAACATTATATCCCTCACTCAACCACATAACCTATTTTATGAGATTGGTTAAGGGAGATAGAAGATATTGTTCACTTACTGAAGGTTAATTTATTGATGGCTCAAAATCAAATGAAGAAATATTCTGATAAAAAACGAAAAGGTCGATCTTTTGAAGTGGGAGATTGAGTTTTCATTGAGTTACAACTCTACAAACAATAGATTCTAGCTCAAAGGAAAATAAAAAACTCTCAAAAAGGTATTACAGGCTCTTTGAAATTATGGGAAAACTGGGATCTGTAGCTTATAAACTCAAGTTACCTCTAGAAAGTAGGGTACATCCTGTGTTCCATGTTTCCCAGTTGAAACAAAAAATTAAAAGAACATAAATATTATTAAGCTATTTACCAGAAGTTAATACCAAATGAGAGATCTTGGCTATACTTCAAAGGGTGTTGCAACTCCGAAAGGAGAAAGGGAATGGACGACTAATGACATAAACTTTGGTGCAGTGGGAAGGACAAACAGAAGGTGAAGCAACTTGGGAATCTGTCTACAAATTGCAACAGAGATATCCTAACCTTAAGGACAAAATTAATCTTGATGGGGGAGAGAGTTGTGACGAAAACCAGATTTCTCAACCTAATATAAAACATATTAATAAAAGAAAAGACGAAGTTAGTGTTCAATTGCAACCCAAAATAAAAGAAAATAGAGATTTACTTGTTTATGGGAGAAGGAAGAAAAAGAACTTATCTGGTACAGTGGAGGTATCTGAGAAGCTCAAACCGAACTCTAATCCTAGGAGTCTTGAAGAGGAAGATGATCGGGCTCCAATTGGTGTAGCTATTCGTGTATATGAAGAAGACATTAATCGGAATAGAAGAGAGAAGATTGAGCTGGCATAAGAGAGAAAGTAAGGGTTTCATATTGACAAAGATAAGTGTGGACTCATTACCGCTGAGGATGAATATAAGTCAACCTCGTATGTCGAGCTAGTTGTGAGTCCTCAGATTAAAACATTGAAGGGGTGGGATGTAAGCACGTATTAACTGGGGTAAAGGCTAACTCAACTATGGTGATACTACCAATCAAAGTGGACAATGTAGATAAAGGAAGGCTAACAGGTGGAGAAGGATGCAAACACACATAGCAGGTTGATCCATAAATATCACATAATTAAAAGAGATATCATGTAATGGAAACACCAACCTAGATTAATATAATCAGCCTTAGTAGAGTGGACCCCTTTGCAACATTTAATAGCATTGGCACACATCATGAAAATCACGGAAAGGGAGCTTAATCATCATTGGGCTCGAAACACATAATCAAAACGAAGACTATAAAAGCTTACTCAGTGATAAGAATTAGGACAAACCGTTTTTAGTTATCTTCTTAATTTTACTATTATATTAGGGTTCTAATTCTAAATTTTGTAATTAAATTCCAGTCGAATATAAGTCGAAAATTGTCCCAAAAAAGAGATTTAACTTAGTTTCCGATTATCATTCTAGTAGTTTTTTACAAATGGTCCAGCTCTTCTGGGGCCACCCACCCTGCATATGAGATCAATAAAATTAGACTTCCCTATATTGAACGAGGATAACAGTGAAGAATGGATTTACAAGGCCAATCAATTTTTCCTTCATTATCAAAATCCAGAGAATAAAAAATAATCTTTGGTATCAATGCATGTAGAGGGCAAGGCGTTTACCTAGTTTAAAGACCCGACTTATTCTGGTCTGCTGACAAATTGGGACCAGTTTGTGGTGGATATGCAAGCCAGATTCGACACCAACATTTACATAGATCCTATAGGATCCTTGTTGAACCTGAAACAAGTAAACACAGTAGATGAATATAAGAGCCAGTTTGAAGAAGCAGTTAACAAAGTTAAGGGATTTAATGAATCTTTTAAGTTGAGTTTCTTCTTGAATGGTCTCAAGGAGGAAATTAGGCCTGGTGTTAAAATGTTATACCCTCATTTAGTTAATACAACTTATGCTTTAGCTAAACACCAAGAAGAACATTTGGCCATAACCAAAAAACTACTCCAAAGAACCACCAATCCAACCCTCAGTAAACCCAAAACAAACCCTTGGACACCCATAAATATTAACCAAACTAAATCTTTCCTTCCTGTTAAGAGGCTTACTTTTGCAGAACTAGAAAAAAGGAGAACGAAGAATCTCTGTTATTATTGTGAAGATAGGTTGCAAAAAGGGCATGTATGTACGAGTCTTAAGCTGTTTCTAATGGACTATTTATTGGAAGGAATAAAAATAGAAGGATTAGAGGAAAAAGATGACCATGAGAAGTGTGAAGTAGGGGAAGAAAACATACCTTCTAAATTAGAGGAGGAGGATTTAGAAGTCTCAGTCTATGCCTTGATTGAGGAAACCAATTCCACTTCATTTAAATTGAAAGGGACCATGTTGGGGCCTTCCATTCTGTTGGTGGTTGATTATAGAAGTACACATAATTTTTTAGACCCACATCTAGCTGAGAAGTTACAGAGCAGGTAAATATTGGAAAACAAATCAAATTGAAGGTAGTAGATGGGGATACTTTACTAAGCCAGGGCAGTTGCACTAACTTTCCAGTGTATCTCTAAGGGCATGAATTCCACATAGATTTTATCATTCTTCCTCTTGTAGGGTATGATGCCATTCTGGGAGTAAATTGGTTAGGGCAGTTGGGGCCAATTCTGTGTAATTTTCATGATCTTATCCTACAAATACAACATTAAAACTAAACAGTAATATTACAAGGAATTAAATAACATTCCTACCAGAGATAGATGTGTATCATTGAGCAAGAAAAAAGTGAAAAAAACATCCATACTTACCAAAATTTACCAACCATCATCCCCGTTTCCCTTCAAAAGTTGTTGAGTCATATGAGGATGTGTTTGGGGAGCCAAAGGAATTACCTCCATTGAGGGGGCATGATCATCACATTATCCTACAACATGGAACAAACCCCATATCAGTGAGACCATGCAGATACCCTTATTCACAGAAAGTTGAAATTGAAAAACAAGAAAGTGAATTACTAGAACTGGGCTTTATCAGAGCAAGTCAATTTCCTTTTTCTTCTCCAGTATTGCTAGTAAAGAAAACAGATGGGACTTGGCGAATGTGTATTGATTATAGAGCATTGAACAAGGCTACAGTCAAATATAAATATTCTATCCCTATGGTGGATGAGTTAATAGATGAGTTGGCAGGAGCTAGAATCTTCTCTAAGCTTGATTTAAGGTCAGGTTATCATTGGATAAGAATGGCAACCACTGATATCTTTAAAACAATATTTAGAACTCACCAAGGCCATTATGAATTCCTAGTGATGCCTTTTAGGTTAACTAATGCATCGGCAACATTTCAAAGCTTAATGAATGAGGGTTTTAATACCCTATCTCAGGGAGTTCATTCTATTTTTTTTTAATAACATTCTCCTCTATAGTCTTGATTTTCAATCTCATGTACACCAGGTAACTCTGACTTTAAATTTCATGAGACAATACAGTTTGTATGTTAAGATCTCCAAATGTAAGTTTGGGTTAGAAGTGGTTGATTATCTTGGTCATTTAATCTTAGGGGATGGGCTTAAGGCTAGCACTAAAAAAATCCAGAATATGTTAAAATGGTTAGGTCCAACCACTTTAAAAGAACTCAAGGGATTATTGGGACTCACAGGTTATTACAGAAAGTTTATTCAAGGGTATGGAGGAATAGCCAAACCTCTCACTGACCTTTTGAAGAAAAAGTGCTTTTCATTGGTCAGTAAAAGCTGCTCAAGCCTTTGAGAAGCTAAAAATAACAATTATTTCACCTCCAGTGCTGGCTCTTCCTGATTTTAATAAAACTTTTATAATTGAATGTGATGCATCTGGTCAAGAAGTAGGGGCAATATTGATGCAGGAAAGGAGGCCCACAACATTCTTTATCAAGGGAAGAACCTTAAACCTATCAACATATGAGAATGAATTATATGCACTCATACAAGCTGCTAAGATGTGGAGGCCATGCTTGTTTGGGCAAGAATTTGTGGTTAAAACATATCATCAAAGTTTGAAATACCTTTTAGAACAGAAGATAGGGACTGTGACACAACAGAAGTGGATCACAAAACTCCTAGGCTATAACTTTAAAGTTGTGTGTAAGGAAGGAGTAAACAATAAGACGCCTTATCCTGAACTCTTTGAAGAACTCAGAGAAACTTATAAAGAAGACACTAAATTAGAAGCACTAATGGTTGCAATAGAGAAACAAGCACCATGGCTTCAACAATCTAGCTTATGAAAGGGAATATTATGGTATAATCAGAAGATAGTGGTACCAAAGTATAAGAGTTTGAGGAGAAGAATTCTAGAATATTTACATGATGATCCAACTTATGGACATGGGGACAGGACAGAAACTTTACAAAGAGCTTACAAGGACTTTGGCCAGGAATGACGAGAGATATTATAGAATATATAAATTCTTGCCAAATCTGCCAAACCACTAAGTATGAGCAAAGTGCCCCAGTAGGTTTATTACAACCTTTACCAATTCTACAAGATACATGGACAGAATTAACCATAGATTTTATTGAAGGTTTACCCAGTTCTCAAGGCCAGACTGTAGTATGGGTGGTAGTGGATAGGTTATCAAATTATGCTAACTTCATTCCCTTACACCACCCTTATAAAGCTTTAGATCTGGCTCAATTATTCATGCAACATATCTTCAAATTACATGGATTACCTAAGGCAATAATATCAGACAAAGATTCAGCGTTTACTAGTGCACTATGGAGAGAAATATTCAAACTTATGGGGACCAAATTGCAGTACATCACAGCTTATCATCCCCAAAGTGATGGCCAAACAGAAATTGTGAATAAAGGATTGGAGACTTATTTGAAGTATTTCATATTAGAAAATTAAAAAAGATGGGCACATTGATTATACTTGGCAGAGTAGTACTATAATACCTCCTATCACTCAGCTATTCAAATGACTCCCTATCAAGTTGCGTATGGGAAGGAGGCTCCTTGGTTGAAACATTATATCCCTCACTCAACCACATAACCTATTTTATGAGATTGGTTAAGGGAGATAGAAGATATTGTTCACTTACTGAAGGTTAATTTATTGATGGCTCAAAATCAAATGAAGAAATATTCTGATAAAAAACGAAAAGGTCGATCTTTTGAAGTGGGAGATTGAGTTTTCATTGAGTTACAACTCTACAAACAATAGATTCTAGCTCAAAGGAAAATAAAAAACTCTCAAAAAGGTATTACAGGCTCTTTGAAATTATGGGAAAACTGGGATCTGTAGCTTATAAACTCAAGTTACCTCTAGAAAGTAGGGTACATCCTGTGTTCCATGTTTCCCAGTTGAAACAAAAAATTAAAAGAACATAAATATTATTAAGCTATTTACCAGAAGTTAATACCAAATGAGAGATCTTGGCTATACTTCAAAGGGTGTTGCAACTCCGAAAGGAGAAAGGGAATGGACGACTAATGACATAAACTTTGGTGCAGTGGGAAGGACAAACAGAAGGTGAAGCAACTTGGGAATCTGTCTACAAATTGCAACAGAGATATCCTAACCTTAAGGACAAAATTAATCTTGATGGGGGAGAGAGTTGTGACGAAAACCAGATTTCTCAACCTAATATAAAACATATTAATAAAAGAAAAGACGAAGTTAGTGTTCAATTGCAACCCAAAATAAAAGAAAATAGAGATTTACTTGTTTATGGGAGAAGGAAGAAAAAGAACTTATCTGGTACAGTGGAGGTATCTGAGAAGCTCAAACCGAACTCTAATCCTAGGAGTCTTGAAGAGGAAGATGATCGGGCTCCAATTGGTGTAGCTATTCGTGTATATGAAGAAGACATTAATCGGAATAGAAGAGAGAAGATTGAGCTGGCATAAGAGAGAAAGTAAGGGTTTCATATTGACAAAGATAAGTGTGGACTCATTACCGCTGAGGATGAATATAAGTCAACCTCGTATGTCGAGCTAGTTGTGAGTCCTCAGATTAAAACATTGAAGGGGTGGGATGTAAGCACGTATTAACTGGGGTAAAGGCTAACTCAACTATGGTGATACTACCAATCAAAGTGGACAATGTAGATAAAGGAAGGCTAACAGGTGGAGAAGGATGCAAACACACATAGCAGGTTGATCCATAAATATCACATAATTAAAAGAGATAACATGTGATAGGAATAACAACCCGGATTAATATAATCAACCTTAGTGGAGTGGGCCCCTTTACAACATTCAATAGCATTGGCACACATCATGAAAATAAGGGAAAGGGAGCTTTATCATCATTGGGCTCGAACACAGAATCAAAATGAAGACTACAAAAGCTAACTCAGTGATGAGAATTGGGGCAAGCCATTTTTAGTTATCTTCTTAATTATACTATTGTATTAGGGTTCTAATTCTGCATTTGTAATTAAATTCCAGTCGAATATAAATCGAAAATTGTCCAAAAAAGAGATTTAACTTAGTTTCCGATTATCATTCTAGGAGTTTGTTATTGTCTGCAAGTGTTGCTGTACTAAAGAGTAATTTTTTCAGAATCATTATCTGCTAATACATTTGGCACATGTGATTCTTTTGTTGTTATAGACAAAAAGTATCTTACGGTTCTTAGTTTCTTATCCTTGATTTTAGGGGCTGTGGTTTTGGTTTTTCCTTGCCTGAAGATATAAATTGTGGATCTCTAAACTTAAACATGTAATTGAAATTACTGTTCTAAACTGCACTTGACAAAGGTAATAGCTAGTAGGACTTTTCCGATAATTCTTCATTCTAGTGCTTCTAATTTTTGATAATGTAGGCATAGTTCTTCAATTCTCGTTGCTAGTGTGTCCCTCTTTTCCCCTTTTCAATATTCGGTTGTTAGTGTCAAAGAATTTAATGCAGTTTCATAACTTGTTTTTGAATATCCTTTGCCTGTTAAATAGCCCAAGGATTTTTCTGAAATAGTACATCTGGACGAACTGCCACTATCTGGTTTTTGGGAGGAGAAAGCGGCGAGGGAACACAGTCAGGGAGAATGAGGCGAAGACCTGGAATTGGTGGTTTACAAACAGCTGCTGCTGCTAGGGTTTTGCTCATTCAGATCTCTTCGTTCTCCTTGTTAGACAATATTAACATGCATATATCTTGTCAATTATGTAACTCTGGAATTTAATGAAATTACAGGACCAGTATTGGTTACTTGGAGAAAATGTTGCGAAGTTAGGGATTGGTGATTTCTACGATGAGTAAGGTTAGCATCAATTTTTTGGATGCGAGTTCCCATCGTGAAAAAGCCTTGAAGGCCTAGCTTGTCGTGGCTGTGGAACAGGATTGCTTATATCGTTGCATGTTGAGGCATTTATAACTTATTTGCTGGGCTATAGTTTTAAGTTTATAACATAATCTTGGTACACTTTGATAGGATGGGCTGCTTGTTTTTCTTAACTTCTTGTTGGGTATTTTTACTAAAACTAAAAATTGAAAAGCACCGAAAGGAAAATATAATGAAGCAACTCTGTCGGTGAGTTCTACTTAGCAAGAACGCAGTTAAACTAAATGTATTGACTTGGCGGACAGCTGTGCAAATAGTTGAAATCTGCTTAGCTACCAGGCCCATGAACGGGGGTTTGATCAGTTTAGAGGAGCTCTGTAAATTGCTCGGCCAGCGACGAAAAGGTGCTCGTGAGACTGTTTCTGAGGATGATTGCTTACGTGCCATTAGTAAGCTGAAGGCATTATGCCAAATCTTTATGTTCCTCTTCCAAAACCATGCTATTGATAAACATGGTGAATATTTTCGGGGACGTATTTTATTCTGCAGCATGTGCCTTCCCCAAACGTCTTTTCGGGGACTACCTTTGTTTTGATTGACTTGTTTAGTGCTTGTCAATAAGAAGGTCTCATTTACTCATTTCTCTATGAATCTTCAAATGCATATTCTGCTGTTAGTTTTGGAGCTTTACTTTCTATAGAAAGCCACATTAAGAGAAAGGAATGCTTCTTAATAATGGTTTCGAGGTGATACCGGTTGGGAAGAGAAAGCTCGTTCTATCAGTTCCAACCGAGTTAAATAAAGATCACAATGAAATTCTAGATCTAGCTCAGGTTTCACTATTTTAATCCTTCATAATTTCTCATCGTCGAGCAATTCTTGCACGGCTCTGCATTTCTGACACCAATGCGCAGTGAAAAATGAAACTGAAAACATACATATTTGCTTTGTGAACAAATTATCCTGTTGTGGTTACGGGTTTACATTCTTTTTTCATTTTTGTGCGATCTCGCATGACAAGTTCTTTTAGTCTCATATGAATTTGTTTATTACGAGTGTTTTCAAGAAAACATGACTGGCTTGTAACTTAAGTGTAAAAAAAGGTAATCCTTGTTTTCTGTATCTAATGTTGTAGTGGTTGGAACTGATCTTTTCGTTCTCTTAGGCTCAAGGCTTTGTAACGGTTGAAGAGGTGAAGAGAAGGTTGTCTTGGTCCTCTGGTCGTGCCACAGAAGCCCTCGAAACTTTATTGGATGCAAGTGATAGCGGATTTTGTCATTTCATTATAAATCTTCATTGTCAATAGCATTGCCGACCCAGTGGCGGCTGCGTACGCCAGTGGGTGTCATTTTAGCTTCATTGTCAATAGACTTTGGATGTTGCAGGAAGGTCATGTTACGATCGATGATCGCCATAGAGATGGTAAACATGGTTATTGTTTCCCTTGGGTATCTTCTATTTCCCCTTTTGTAGGAGTTGATTCTCTATAATTGTTAATAACTGTGAGGTAGCAAGGAGCTTCTGTTTCTGCGAAATTGCCCGGAATTGATGATGATTCAAAGAATAAAATTGGTACATTGTATATTATGTACAAACACAGACCCGAGTTTTCGGGTCCGAGATGGTAGTACGCCCCTTGTTCTTATTTTTCTTCGAACTTGAAACAAATACAGAACTTAGTTGTTATTTGGAATCCGCTTGATGGTTTCCGGGAAATCGGACCGGGAGATGGATCCCATTCTTAGAAGAATGTGCTATTATGGAATTTATAAAAATCGATGAACAAAATAATTTTTTAGCTTGTCTAACTACTAACTATAAAAGTGTGTTCATTATACCCAGAATACTCTTTCCAATTTTTAAAATTACAGTCGCAAACATTACTCTCTCTTTATATATAAATCCAACTCTACTCTAAAAGTATGAAATTCATGGAATATTTTTTTATTTTTCGATTCCAAAAATATCCATTCATGAATTTTTCACCTATATACGAGCGTGCATGGGAAAATAAATATTAATTATAATGACTAGGCTACCACAAATTTATAAAAAAAAGTCATTAGAATTCGAAATTGACACTGTAACAACTATCTTTCAACTCTACAAGGTGCAAATTATACACTTTTTTTTAATTTTTTATAATTAATTATAATTATATTTTTTAACTAGCTTATCATATACAATAAACTAAAAGTAGGGCCTTTGCATAATTTTTACGCCAAGTGACACTTTAGAATTGTAACATGTATTAATTTTAATAAAATCTCCCTTCTCTAAAAAGAGAATTTATGGATTTGTTTCTAGCATTTTCAATACCAAAATTATCCCTTGCACTTCTGTAAAATTACATCTAAATGTATAGCACTTTAAGTATATAAAGGACAGGAAAGGAATTATGTATTACATGTAATATCCTACAAAATTTATGATAAAACTCTTAGAATTACATTCCATTATGGAATTTGTATTTTTTCAACAAACGCATATTGATATTTTAAAATTTTAAGAAAATTAATAATAAGAGTTAGAAATTGAAATAGAATAGACATTATTGATTACATACCACATTTTTTTTTGGTCATAAATCACTCGCTAAAAACCAAATTATTCACTATGAGAACTTCAATTTTTTTGTAGTTATTACACAAACTAATAGACAAGTTTTTAGTTTTTTCTAACCGATATCATCACAATTAATATGTTTATATATTCTGAAAAAATAAATGGTAGCTTCCGATTAATATCAAATATGTATAATTTTATTGTATATAATTTTTATGAGAATAAAGATGGTAATTTTATATATTTGTAATGGTTTCATGTATTTGTTAATTGTATGTTATATTAT
>MKEJ01060291.1:0-15752 GCA_001753735.1 Embelia ribes
TAAAACATAGTTTAGCACCACTCCAGCGATACTAGAAAAGGGATAACAAGGACTCCAAACCCTAGCTCTCTGGTTCTCCTCTTGACCAGCAATAGATGGAGCAAAACTTGGTAAAAGATAAAATTTTTAGCCCCAAACATTAAACCATTACTAATACTTAAAAAGAAAAAAAGGGGCGCGAATCCAGAATATCCCCTGTTTAATTTTTTTTACTTTTTATTTGCTGAGAATTAAAGAAGGAAAAAATCATCCCTGCAAACTTAAAGCTTTGGTTTAAGGAAAAACTCATTCCACCAGTTCATATGAGAGCTCGAAAACTGAAACAGCAACCAGTTCGCTCAGAATACAAAATCAACAGCTGAACCATCATCAATATGCTTTTTACTCAAATCAAAAGCAAAGAACACACTCACACCAGTTCTCCACAATAAACTCCTACCCTATATAATGCGAAGATAATACTCCTAATAGAGTTCGGTTTACTATATTTTAAAACAATATTTACTTAGCAATGTGGTTATATCAAAAAGCCATTATTAAAGTTATTTACAAGAATTAAGTCTAATATATCCATCAAATTATTAGTTTTGAAGACATTTAGCATTATACATAAATTAATATATCATTGTTAGTAACATTGTAGTAATATAGTAATATATGTTGATAAATTAATATGAGTAAGCTATTTAATATATGATATAATAAGTAGACTCCGTATCTAGTAAAATATTATTTCTTTAAGAGTATATTAATCACGTGAAAAATATTAATTTTGTATTTTAGTTTTGATACTTTATGATTTATTTATAATTTAAATAATGATTAGCATAATTGTACTTTTTGATTTAATAAAATTTACAATATTTCATGGGTTAAACACAAAATTAAAATTTTTTGCTAATTCAATCCTAAGAAAAAGTAAGTATGTATAGAAATGTAGTAAAATTATACAAATATAGTTATTTGATAACTTGTATGTAAAAAAAATTAATTTATATATTAAGATGGATTTCTTTTTGAAGCACATTTTGTAACTTTTAATTTGGTTTATAGAATGAAATTTTATTTTGTATAGATTTAAACTTACATACAATATTAAAAAAGTAGAAAAAAATTATTTATTTATTTATTTAAAAAGAGCACCCATTAAACACCTACTATTGCCGGTTACAAGTAAAAATTAGTAAGCTGACCCAATCAAAATTTGTCACATCTCATTTATGTTTTTCACGTAAACTACACATAAAAAACACAAACTTAAAATCTATGAAGTTCCAAAAAAAAGAAATATATATTTTATTGGCATTGGAATAATAAAGTAAAAATAGGCATTGAAGGAAGAACTAGATGTTATTGATGTTTGAAAGTTGGATTCACCTTTATTTTTAAAATAAAGTTTGAAAAACTGAAAATTAGAGGTAACAGATCTCTAAATTAGTCTTGGACGAAAATACAAAATTTGAAAACTCAATACAAAAATAGAAAACTTTCAAATTTGAAAAGCTAGAAACCAAAATTGAGCCGTCAATCAAACACAATCTAAAACAGGCGATTCCGACCTACATTCATTTGGGTACTTAGCAATCAAGGTTGCCTTGTCAGGCTTAATCGTTATTCATTTATTTAATAAAATTAAGAGCTTCTTTGTAGTTGCTACGTGTTTAGGTTTTTTTTTTTTTGAAATTGTTATTAGTAGTATTTATAGTCATAATTTGAATTTTTATAAAATAGAGTTATGTACACCCCTATTACGACTTATAAATTACGGATTCATCTCGTTGAAAACATACTCTCAAAAAATAAGATTAAAGTTGCGAAGACGAAATCTTTCCAGACTCCGCAGTGCATTGTGCTGTCCTCAATGGGGGGTTTGAGTTGATTTTGTTGCCCATCTTTCTTGTGAATTCAAGAGAAGCATAATAATTTGGTCTTCCATCGCACATGAAGACTTAATGTCTTACTAATTGGAACTTTTCAACGAATCTTATTTATGAGTGTACTAAAATTATTCTTGAGAACAAGATTACAAGTGCAAATTTCTGTACATGTGACTTCTCCGTGCTTACCAAGGCCTACAAAGCATTGGCGATCGTACAATGAGAATGGTTATTGCCGACATGATTCTTTTAAAATTATATCACGGAAATAGGGATAATGAATATTATCCTCTTTTACCTAAAATATTGAAAGGAAAAGCAATGTAATTATAAGCTGTAATTTGTTTAAATTTGTCACATCCCGAAATTTGTGATTTGGGATCGTGAGATCCAAAAGATAAAAAAATGAAAATAAAGAAATAAAAATCTATGCTAATCACATCGTATCTCCATCAACGGAAATGTAAAATTACTATGAAAAAAAAGGGAAGAAAGTTAGTGCTAACTCCATAAAAATATATAAAATAGTAAATTTGTCTGTTTATGAGTACAATACCGCTAGCTGTGTGCTTACAAAAAATGAAGGATAAAAGAAGGTATACATATGTTCTTCGCCTCGTGTAAGAGCAATAACATATTTATACTTTTACCACGTTACAACAACAACATTGTTAGAATCTCACCATCAGAGTATGCTTATATATCAAAATAGAATACATAAAATGAAAGCGCTAAATATGTGCGCCAAAAATATGTAAAGCCATAGCAGAAGCATCAATCTACGGATGGTTTGAACCTGCCTCCACACCTCTAAAGCCACATATATATAAAAGAGAAAATTGAAAAATGTACGGTTAGCCGAGTAACTCTACAATAAAAGAGAGACTAAGCTATAAATACATGAATGAATATATATGACAACGTATATGAATATCGTGACATATATGTAATTATGCTCATGAATGTAACTCATGCCAATGCACACACACCCACATATGCCCGTACTCACGCTAAAAATATTTTGAACTGGTATCTCCATGCATATAAATCACTAAGGTCCGCCACTTGCAGTATGACGTGACCAAAGTCTTCATTGACCTGCCGTTCCCAGTGTGACACGATCAATGGAGTATCCCGGATCTGATTTTCCGTCTTTCACGGTAAGACTGTATGATCTCATTGCTTCTTTGCATTTTTTTAAAATTGATACCTTTATGTCCCAAATAATCTCTACACATTTTCTTTCAAAAAACTCTACTTTTATGATATACAATATTCATGCTACGCTATATAATGCAATTTAAACATCACAATTAAACATGTTATAACTACACATGAAAACATGAAAATAACTTCGCCAATAAATATGAAAAACATATAACTCACATACAGGAGATTCATGTTAAACTTTACTCTAATTAACTACGCCTACAACCATGTCAATGCCACATCTATACTATGCCTATACAACGTATCTAAAAACATCATAATTACTACACTATTTTCTATGTTTACGTGACGTATTAATCACATCAAGTCTACAATGAGGTTACTACACCTAGTAGACGTTTCCATCACACTAAATTCAATATACACACGCCATATATTCAAATATACACATCACATTTACATACCGACAAATTCATCAATTTTATATTAAAGGTAGTTGACTACCATACCTAAAAATGCACTAAAAGCCCTCCCCGGACTTCCTACATAAAAGCCCCAAATACTCATCTTCTTCGTCCCTCGATTTGATATAGCAAATGAAATTAAATTGTTAAACATTGAGACATAAAGATATTCTACTCCTAACGAGAAACAAGAATAACTAATTTATTTCGGCATACAACAAAACCCAAAATAAATGAAAAATTGAATGAACGAGAAGAAGAACGAAACTTACTTCAAAACGATTTCTATGTTCCAAGGCTCACAAATCTCCACTTTAATCTTGCAAACATTCACCGAGTCTAGATAATATTTAAGCTTGAAAAATGGTGAAAAAATTGTCACCCCACACACTCTCTCTCTCTTGTATGCGGAAATGGGGAAGAAAAGGTGATCTATAATGTGACATAAAACCACTAAAATGCATTTCAAATATGCCCGACACAGTCGACTGATGCATCCAATCAGTCGATTGATACACCAACAATTGACATATACTACCTATTAGTTGACATATTCGACCAAACAGAAAAATAGAATCCACTGGAATTATAACACACTTCAATTAGTCGACATATACTTATTAACAATCGACATATATGAAATAAGTCGATATATAGGTCCTAACAGTTGACTTATTCACCCTACTTGAGAAACAAAACTCTCTGGAATTTTTGTGTACCCAATAAGTCGACATATACTTCCCATCAATAGAATGATAATCTATCAGTCGACATATGCCTCTATAATTCGACTTATTCCCCTGTAGAATGCAAATTTCAAAATTCTACTTTTCAACCCTAAGGCATTAACACTAACACCTCTCAACACCAACTCCACATACTTCCCAAACACTAATATCCAGACGTTTCTCAATGCTAAACTCCATACTATATTCTACGCGACAATGCTATGCACACCATGGTAAGTCCACACATACTAATGTATATATATCTATTGCAAGAAAGATAACGCCACAATATATACATGCTAGCACCAATGCAACTACAATGAAAGATGAATAAAGAAAAAAATTTGTACTGAACTTCTAGGATATTACATCCTTCCCACATTAGAAAATTGCATCCTCGAAATTCGCACAACCATGCAAACGAAAGAACATACTAGAATTGACCAACAACTCTGGATACACCACTCGCATCACCTCATTTCTTTCCCAAGTCATCTATTTGTTTTAGCCACGCTTGCACGACACTTTGACTAAACAAATAATCCGCCTTAACAAGGTCTACTCTTTCGAGTCAAGAATACGAATAGGTCGTAATTCATACGATACATCATCTTCCACGTGCAAATTATCAAAGTCGATCACATGGGACGAATCCCTAATATACTTCCTCAATATAGATACATGAAAGACTAGATGAACTCCTGCCAATTGAGGTGGCAATGCCAATGTGTATGCTACTTTACTAACTACCTCGAGTATAAGAATGGGACCGATAAACCACGGTGATAATTTTCCTTTCTTTCCAAATCTCATAATCCCTCACTTCGGAGAGATTTTAAGGAACACATGCTCTCCAACCCCAAATACCAAAGGTCTCATCCTCTTATCTGCATAACTCTTGTGACGACTCCGAGCTATATCCAATCTCAATTTAATCAAACACACATTTCGAGTTGTCTCCTAGACCAACTCCGAACTCAACAATGCTCCATCTCCAATCTCCGGCCAACACACTGGGGATCTACACGGTCTCCCGTATCATGCTTCAAACGGTGCCATTTCGATACTCGCGTGATAGCTATTATTGTAGGCGAACTCTATCAAACCTAAATAGTCTTTCCAACTTCCATTAAAGTCTAATATGCAAGCTTGTAACATGTCTTCCAATGTTTGAATCGTACACTTAGTTTGGCTATCCGTCTGAGGGTGAAAAGCGGCACTCAACGACAATTTAGTCCCCAAGGCTTCTTGAAGCCCCGACTAATAACAAGAAATAAATCGAGAGTCCTGATTTGATACAATCGAAATAGGAACCCCATGTAACTGAACCACCTCATCAATATACTTCCGGCACAGTTTCTCAATTGAGTCAGTCGTATGCGTAAGAAGAAAATGAGCATTCTTAGTCATTCGGTCAACAATCACCCATATAACATCATTCCCCCGTTGCAATTTCGACAATCCCACTACGAAATCCATGGTGATCTGCTCCCACTTCCATTTAGTAATTGGTAACGTCTAAGTAATCTACTCGGTCGCTTGTGTTTAGCCTTCACTTGCTAACATATCAAATAACGAGATACGAATTCCGCAATATCCTTTTTCATTCCGGGCCACCAAAATTGACGCACCATGTTATAATACATTTTGGTACTCTCGGGATATATCGCCAAACGCGAGTAATGAGATTTATGCAAAACCTCATCTTGAATGGATTTCAGAACAAACAAACGACCCTGAAAATGAACTCCAATATCCTCCACTATCGTCCAACTAACAGGACCCTGCTCGCTCAAAATATGAACACGATACGCATCCGATTTATCGTCTATGAGTTGCACCTTAACTACTTGAGTAATCAAAGTGGAAACTATTCGATCATGAACAACTTCGCTCGATCTCTAACTTCTTCCATGCACCCTTACCTATACTCATTCAACACCTACATCATCTCCCATTCATCAGCTAACAAACAAGCTAGAGTACATCGGGTCATGTGACTCAACGCATCTGCTACAACATTAGCCTTCCCTGGGTGATATTCTAGTTTAAAGTTGTATTAATATACGTATTCCATTCAATGCCTCTAAGGCATATTGAGATCGCATTACATGAACATGTACTTTAAAGATTTATGGTCAAAAAATACCTCAAATCTCTCGCCATAGAGATAATGATGCCACACCTTCAATGCAAAGACCACCGCTCCAAGTTTGAGATCATGAGTTGGGTAATTTTTCTCATGAATCATAAGTTGTCTTGATGCGTATGCTACAATATTTTCGAGTTGCATCAACATGCAACCCAACCCTTCTTTCAATGTATTACAATACACCGAGTAGCCAAGCCCTCGCTCCAAAATGATAAGAATAGGGGCTGAGGTTAGCAATTCCTTGAGTCAAAGAAAAGACTTATCATACTTCACATCCCATTCAAATTTCACCGCTTTACGAGTAAACCTTGTCATTGGGGCCACGAAACGAGAAAAGTCCTTAACAAAGTAATGATAATACCCTTGAATACTGACTTAGGATGTTCCCAATTAGTAACTGCAACAATCTTCGATGGATCAACTGCAACCCTACTTTCCGAAACGACATGGCCAAGAAACCTCATTTCACATAGCCACAACTAGCATTTCGAATACTTTGCATAGAGCATATACTCCAGAAGTATAGATAGAATAACAAGGAGTTGTTCTCGATGGGCCTTTTTTGTAGGCCAATAAATAAGAATATCATCAATGAAGACAATGACAAAACGATCAAGGTATGGTTGAAATATGCAATTCATCAAATCATGAAAGCCGCTGGAGCATTCTTAACACCAAATAACATCATGAGAAATTCGTGGTGCCCATATCGAGTTCGGAACGCTGTCTTCTCAATAGCTTTCTTCCGCACTGCAATTGATGGTAACCTGAACGTAAGTCAATCTCGAAAATAAATGAGCCCCCCCAAACTGATCAAACGAGTCACTGGTTCGAGGTAAAGGATACTTGTTCTTGATCGTTACCCAATTCAACTTATAATAGTCAATGCACATCCTCATAGAACCATCCTTATTCGGAACAAATAAAGCCAGTGCGCCCCAAAGTGATGAATTCGGCCAAATAAACCCTTTCCCCTCTAGGAAGATAATCTACTCGTATAAATCCTCCAATTCTCGCGGTGCTAAGCGATATGAAGCTATCAAAATTGGTTTTGTACTAGGAATAAGATCTATCTTAAACTTCACTTCTTGCAAAGGAGGAAGCTCTCAAAGATCCTCCGGAAACACATCAGAGAATTCACAAACGATGGGAGGATGACTAGTTTTGTGAACACTTATTTCCGATTATTTTTTTCATGATTTTTTTTTTATTATTGAATATTATATTTGTTTGGTCCAATCAAGAGTTGATTATTCAATAAAATGATCAAAAGCGAGTTTTGCAACCGCAAGCACTTTTCCACGTTTTAGTATCTTGTACCAAAAGCAAGAAATAGGTCGGATATTATGGATTTAGTAAAATTTCCTTTTAAACTTTAGTGTAGAGGTTTTCTCTATTAACGATTTTGATGCATAACCTTTTTACACAAATACAAATTGATACATATGTACTTGTCATCCATTCAAGATTTGTTGGTGTAAAAAAATTCTACACTGTAAGTGGAGAAATATTAAATTCTTAAAGATTAATGAAGGTTAACTCCTCCATTTGAACAACCAGTTGTAGCGATCAATTGGTGCACGAAATTGATCAATTGGTCCCCATGTCTCGAAAATGTATATAAGAAATTTATTTTTTGACTAAGTTAAATCCATGATAATGAAAACCTCTCATCCCCAGAAATTGCCCATATACTTCATCCCGAGAGAGTTGAGAATTGATAGGCTATCCACTTCATAGTGGATTCCTAAATTCACTTAAACGTCATGACCTGTTGGATATAATAAAATTGTCATTATGTTGCCATTCAATTAAAATTGAATTGAACTTTATTGGCTCGAAGATATACCACAAGGTAACGTTTTTAAAATCATAAATGTTTTAGATGAGATAGTAGCTTGAAGCTATAGTTTAAATTCCGAAGAGTGGATTACCATTATCTGGAGGTATATTTCACAAATTTTCGGGTTCGAGCTGACAACTTCTAAGATCTTCGGACTGTTAAGATCGATGGGGCTATAATATCCGTGTATAGTTGATTCAGGTTTATTTCTGTTTGCAATATATTTTTCCTTCACCTCCGTGTCGCATTTACTTATTGCATCTGTATGTGTTGTGACTGTAAGCAATTGACCGGGGGAAAATAAAGTCGACGATTGAACTCGACACTTATGGACTTGAATTTAAATATTTCACATCAAATGTTGGATGAAATGTTGGAGGGAACTTTTGTATCAGAATAGTCGTTTCTGCTCATATTGATTTGCTTGTACCAAAGTAACCATCAAACAGTCCAATTTCTGGGATTCAACTTGTTTGGATTACACTTACACGAGGCTCTTATGGAACTTGAAAATACCTTTCCCCTGGAAATCATGTTCTACAGACATTGTGCATTTCACATAAAATAAAATTTCGGGTCTTATCACTTTTGAAATAAAAACTAGGTATTATATCATGACTATAATTATTTTAGTTTAAAACATTTATCCAATTACCTGGTTAAGTATATTTAATAATATAGTACAATATTGTTTAAAAAGGAATATAGTATCATTTTCCATTTTCACTGTAGATTCAACGTCATATTTATTACTTCCATATCCTGTATATCATTTTTATTTCTAATTTGGCATCCAGCAAAATTTCCACCCTCTTATAGAACATTGGAGAGAGTGAAACACACACCATGCATTGCGACAAATAATTACTATAGGTATTCTAGTTTAAGATATTTATCCATCTACATAGATAAATGTAGTTTATAATATAGTATAATATTATTTAAATAGGTAGATAGTATCAGTTATGCTATAATAGTGCGGATTTCCGTTTTTACTTTATATTCAAGTTGTACTTCCATTTCTTGTATCGTTTTCCATTTTTATTTCTAAATTTGGCAACTCTATCGAAATCTGCAAAATTCCCACTTATACCTTTTAGAGCATTGGACAGAGTAAAATACACATCATACAAGATCACCAAATAGTACAAATATTTTAGTTTAAGATATTTATCCATCCACCAGGTTGAGTATATTTTTTAATATAATATAATATTTTTTAAATAGGGACATAGTATCATTTATATATAATAGTGCGGTTTTTTGTTTTCGTTGTACATTCAATGTCATGTTTATTACTTTATTTTCTTGTATCGTTTTCAATTTTTATTTTTAAATTTGGCAACTCTCATTTATACAGAGAGAAAATCTCACTCCTCTCTTCAAGAATATTGGAGAGTGTAAAACACGCATCAAGAGAGATCACCAAATAATTACTATAGATATTTTAATTTAAGATATTTATACATCTACCTGGTTAAGTATATTTTTTAATGTAGTATAATATTTTGTTATATAAGGACATAATATCACTCTTCTCTTGTGGAACATTGGAGAGAGTAAAAGACACATCATACAAGATCACCAAATAATTGCTATAAATATTTTATTGTAAGATATTTATACATCTATCTGGTTAAGTATATTTTTTAATAGAGAATAATATTTTTTTATATAAGAACATAATATCATTTATATATCATTGTGCGGTTTTATGTTTTCACTGTACATTCAATGTCACGTTTATTACTTCATTTTTTGTATCGTTTTCCATTTTTATTTCTAAATTTGGCAATTCTCATTTGAACCGAGTAAAGTTCTCATTCCTCTCTTTTAGAACATTGAAGAGAGATCACCAAATAATTACTATAGATATTTTAGTTTAAGATATTTATCCTTCTATCTGGTTAAATATTTTTTTAATATAGTATAATATTTTTTATTTAAGGACATAGTTTCATTTATATATATATATATATAGTTGGTGAAACCGGAGGCATAGGCGCCAAAAGAAAAGAAAAAAAAACAAATGAAAGAAAATCAAAGCACGTCACTACGTCAATCTATCCAAAGCTAGTAATAGTAGAACATTAGTCTGGGGTTCCATAAGCTCGACCATTCCAACAATGCTATGGTTTTGAAACTTCGCAAACCAATATGCACATGAATTATCTTTCCTATGAACCCAACAAAGTGAGCAACTCCATGGTCGATCCCGCAACTGATTAATATATGCAATAAGATTATAATCCTCGAGTGGTGAATTTCAGCTCCTCAATGGCATCAATCTCATCTTGCGAATCCGTCTCGACCACAACAGTATTCCAACCCTTATTCCAAACCATCTCAACCCCATGAAGGATCGCCCAAATTTCTCCCATGCATATCTCAATCTGACCAATATACCTTGTGAATCATCTACACCACAATCCATCTTCATCGCAGGCTAATCCTCTAATCGAGGCATGACTCATAGAATCCACAGCCGCATCAACATTAATTTTAATAGTTCCATCAGTTGGAGGCTTCCATCGTAAAAGTGGGTCCTTAGACCAAGCATTAAAAAAAATATAGCTGTAAATGTAAACAAAGATAATATGACAAGAGTATATACAATAAATTGTGAGCACACCCAATTGGGTTGTCTCCATCTCTATTTATAGGGAAACACTAGAGAATATTTAGAATCAATTACAATCAATCACGTATCAATCACTGACATGATTCTCTCCACTATTTCCTATTCTAATCATATACATGTGCTAATTATATCTAACATGATCAAGGATATATTCTAACATAATGGAGAATATATTCTAATATATTCTAACACTCTCTCTCAAGCTGGAGCATAGATATCACATGTTCCAAGCTTGTTAGAAAGATATTTAACCCGAGATCCCCCTAATGCTTTTGTGAATAAGCCAAACAATTGATCTTTGGATTTAACATGCTTCGTCTTGATAACATTCTCTTCAACAATATCACGGACAAAGTTGTCATCTACTTCCAGGCGTTTAATCCTCTCGTGGAACACAGGATTGGATCCAATATGAATAGCTGATTGATTATCACACATTAGGTCCATTGGTTGTGAATGCAGAAAACCAAGTTCCTCTAATATGTGCTTCACCCACAAGTGTGAGACATAGCTCCATATTTTGATTCTGCACTTGTTCAATCCACCACTCTTAATATTTTTTCACGACACAAGGTTGCCCCCAACAAACACACAATAACCTATTGTGGATCTTCTATCATACAAAGATCCAGCCCAATCTGCATCCGTATAACCTCATACATGGGTATGACCATGATTCCTATACAATAATCTTCTTCCTGGGGCTAGTTGCATCCCAATGACTAAACGTTGGAGATCTCATAAATTCACTAAGTACACTTATAGCAAATGCAACATCAGACCTCGTTACTATTAAATAATTTAACTTCCCAACTAATCGACAATATTTCTCTAGGTCGTTAACAAATCACATTAATCAGGCATGAGCTTCGTATTAGGATATATAGGACTATCAAGTGGCTTTGCCCTCAACATATGTGTTTCAAAAAGTAGATCTAATACATACTTTCGTTGGGACAAAATGATTCCAGCTTGAGAACGAGCAACTTCTATTCCCAAAAAACATTTCAAGGGACCAAAATCTTTTGTATAAAGCTGTTGTTGAAGAAACAACTTCAATTTTTCAATACCTACAACATTATCACATGTGATCACAATGTCATCCACATACACCAACAATATTATTCCAGTTGCGGAATGATGGCAAAAAACAGAATGATCTTTTCCACTTCTTTTCAGACCAAATTGTTTGACCGCCTCACTAAATCTCCCAAACCAAGTGCAGGGTGATTGTTTTAAACCATATAATGATTTCTTCGAGCGACAAACTAAGCCAAACTCCCCATTAGCAACAAAACCCAAGTGGTTGCTCCATATAAACTTCCTCAATAAAGTCTCCATGAAGAAAAACATTCTGAACATCCAATTGGTGCAGTGGCCAAGAAAACGTAGCTGCCAAAGCTCTAATATTCATAAACCTGAGTGTAACCTTTGGCGACTAGATGGGCCTTGAGGCGATCAACATTACCATTTGGTTTCACTTTCACTATATAAATCTATCGACTTCCAAAAGTAGCCTTTCCAAATGGAACTTTAACAAGTTCCTATGTACCATTGGCATGCAGTATCATTGCATCTCTCGAACCAAAATGGGATAAAGCTTCAAAAACAAATTTAGGAACCGAAACTAATGATAACGATGATATTAGAGCACAATAAGATGAGAGACAAATGATCATAAGAAACAAAGTCACTTATAGGATGTGCAGTGCAAGACCGCTTACTTTTGCGAAGTGCAATAGGAAGATCATCACTGGAGGATGGTTGATCTGAAGCCAAGGAAGATGATAGAGGAGCAGGAGGCGTATCACTTGAAGGGCGGACCACGTTGCGGCTAGTGTAAACCTATAAGATAGGCGGTGGTGGAGCTGAATCCGAAGTGGTGGTAATATTGGATGGTGACATTTCTATAGGTGAAACAACTGAATGAGGAATCACTTCGTCAATACTACCAGAATTAGAGACGTCTAAGAAATAAGGAGTAGTCTCGAAGAAAGTTACAACAGCGCATGTATAAAATTTGTTAAATGTAGGATTACAACATATATACCCTTCTAAGTACACGAATAACCAAGAAAAATGCATTTGATTACTCGTGGATCCAACGTATTCATCCCCGGTGATAACTGATAACTGGTGAACAAAATATATGCATCCAAAAATACAACATGAAACAGTGGGGAATAAGGGAATAAAATTGAATATGGAATTTTCTCATCGAGAACGGACAATGGCATGCGGTTTAACAAATAGCAAGCAATAAGAACAACATCGCTCCAAAAAGTTTTTGGTACATTCATATGAACAATAAGATAACAAGCAATTTTATTAATTGTTGATTCTTGCGTTACGTCAGTCCTTTCTGTTGAGGAGGGCCAGAAGACGAGGTTTGATGAATTATGTCATATTGCCTTATAAACTCACGAAAAAGAGATAAAAGATGTTCTTCAATATTATCACTGAGAAGAATACGTATAGGTGTACCAAATTGGGTTTTAATTTCAACACAAAATGAACAAAAGATAGAAAATAACTCGGAACGATTTTTCATTACATAAAGCCAAGTAATTATAATAATCCACAAATGTAACAAAATATCAAAATCCCAATTTTAAAACTCAACTAGGACCCCAAACATCTGAATGTACTAAACTGAAAGGATTAGATGCCCTTTTATTGACTCGAAGCGGATAAGAAATCTTATGATGCTTTCCTAACACAATTCACATTCAAGACTCTTTAATTTAAACTAGAAATTAATTGCTTCAACTTATCTAACGATAGGTGACCCAAACGAGAATGAATTTGTAATGAAGAAGCGACTGCAGAACAAGCTATTAGCGGCCTAGGTTTTTCTTCAAAGTGATATAAGCCTCCTTTCTCATACCCCCACCAATCGTTTTTCCCGTCTTCTGATCCTGAATAAGCAAAGAGTGAGGAAAGAATGTTACCGAGTAATCCAAGGATTTAGTCAATTGACTGATAGATATCAAGTTAAATGGAAAGGATGGTACATATAAAACAAGTGAAGTGAAAGATTAGGGCATGGAATAGCGGTACCAATGCCACTCATTCTGCTAGATGTACCATTAGCTAAGCCAACTGGAGGCAAAGGCATGCAAGAATGGAGGTAAGATATGTGAGAACTAAATATGGCTACAATTAGTTGTCTTACTAGACATGATCAATCACACCAAAGTCAAGAATTCAAGGTAACGAATGTGAAGAAATAGTAGACACAAACCATGAGCGTACCTTTCTAGACGAAAGATGCAATGGGCTGAGGTGACTATTTAGTCAATTGGTACTGTTGAAACCTGGAGTACTACTCTTGAGAAAGGGCAATAGTAGGAGGGGTGTTCTCACCAGGAAAAAGGGCAATGGAAGTATCAACAGTTATCATATTTGCCAGATAAGAAGGCTTCCTATGCAATTTCCAATACTCTTCTCTAGTATGGTATATTGCATGACAATAAATGCTCTGTTTTGGAGGTTAACGGGGACCACTTCTCCCCTTTCCTCGAGGATTCTGATCATTAGCCTTAGTACACTGATTGAACAAAGGCTAATTTCGATAAGCATTGCTAGTCTTATTCTTAGATAAAAGACATCTGACTAATTAGAGCGGATCGTTCAAAAGCAACAACGATATTGGACTTACGAGAAATTGACCAAGAAACTCTAGCACGCACTTCACCAAAAATGGAAATTCAACTCCTCCCAAAATCTAGAATGTGACCGAGGCATAAGACGGACAAGGCCGTCTAAAAATTTGAGAACAGACATTTGTTCTCTTTGCTTCATCATCTCCTCTATTTTACAAGAAATAGGAATAACGACATTAAATTCCTCATAAAGGTGGCCAATACATGCATAATACTCTTGGATCGAATACCTAACTCCAAACAAAAAAATTCTGCAAACAGATCATACATCCTCGACAAGTTGTTAGAGAATAACTCGTGTATAATCTCAAAGTTCCTAGCATGTTTCAGCATGACTACACGTGTTGAACATTTGGTTCCATGCAATACCAAATCAAACTAATAATCCATTAATCTTCCTGGCTCAACTTCTGTCTGTTCCGGAAGAATCGGTACTTGTGAGACGATCTTATTGTCCATAGCCTCGAAGAGACATTCGAATAGCCTTAATTGTGGTGAGTCGAACGGGTATAGATGACGGTAGGGAAAGGCCCTAACCAGTAAATCCTGAAGCACTTTTATCAACCATGAAACCTTTTAAAAAAAATTAATATAAAAGCTAATTAAACAAATCTAAAATTTCCAAATGATAATAGGCAAATCTAAAAATTTCAAAAATTGGTGGACAAATCTATAATTTTTAGAAACTTATTGGTAGATCTAAAAATTACAGAAGCTGGAAATCGAACAAAAGCTCACAAAGAAGAACGATCACACAACAGTAGCGACAGCGAGGTCAGGCGACCGTGACGGCAAGGGCGAGGTCAAGCAACGGTGACGGCGAGGTAGGGAGGCAACAACGTCTCGGTGTGTTCGAAACTTCAATTGGCTTGAAATCAAGCAGACTTAGGGCTCGTCAAAGACCCACGAAGGCGCCAGTGACAATTTGGAAGTGCATGGCCATTACGCTTGCAGGGCTGGTCGGCACGTAGGGCAGCGTACAGTGGTCGGGCTTGAAAAATGGTTGCCATAAGCTCCTAATCTCAATTATAGGATCAATTTGATGTTTAAACTAGAGTTGATTGATTAATTCGATATCAAATCAATACTGGATTTGGGTTTTGCGAAGAACAGAGGAACATATATATTCTTTGCTGAGAGAAAGGAACAAGTCTATCCTAGATTTGGAAAAAAAAAATAGAGGCCAAGGATTGGCTGCTCTGATACCACGTA
>MKEJ01060292.1:0-14082 GCA_001753735.1 Embelia ribes
GCTTCCCATGCAATTTCTAACAATCGTCTCTAGTATGATATAACGAATGACAATAAGTGCGTTGTTTTGAGGTTGACGTTGACCACTTCTCCCCCTTCCACGAATATTTTGGTCATTACCCTTAGTACGTTGAATGAACGAAGCTGGAGTTCAAGAAATATTGTTGCTATTTGGGTTCTTAGGCAATGTCCCTTGAGTAACCAAAGTAGATCGATCTGTAGTAACATTAACATTGGATTTCTGAGAAATTGCCTGAGAAACCCGAGCAAACACTTCTGGCAAAGATAAAAGTTCAGCACCTCCCAAAATCTGAGACGTAATGGATGCATAACTTGGACCAAGACCGGTTAAAAACTTGAGAACTGACATTTGTTCTCGTTGCTTCATCATCTCCCCTATTTTTCTAGAGATAGGAATAACAACATTAAGATCGTCATGAAGGCGGCGAATATTTGCATAATATTCTGGGAGCGATGGGTCTCCTTGTTCCAACCGAAAATACTCAGCAAAAAGATCATACATCCTCGTCAAATTACTGGAAAATAATTCTAGAGCATAATCCTAAAGTTCCTTACATGTCTCTGTGTGGCTGCACATACGTTGAACATTAGGCTGTATGCAATTCCACAAGCTAATAATCCATGCATCTTCTTTATTCCACTTCTTACTGTCCGTCCTAGAGGACTTAGTATTGGTGAGATGATTCTTCTTACCATAGCCACGTAGAGACATCTGTACCTCCTTTGCCCAGTGTTGATAATTATCTCCATTCAACTTAATCGTGGTTAGTTGAACAAGCATAGATGAAGGTGGGGAAAGGCCATGAGTAGCAGATCTGGAAGTGCCTTTTTCAACCATTTTTTTTCTTTGTTTTGTCACTAATTGTGGAGGTACATACTCAATCCTCTATATCTCTAAGAAACCCTACGCGCGCAGCTTGCTCTACTGCGCGTGGGGTTCGTCACTGACACTCGTCAGACATAATAGGTTGAGCTCGTAAGCGGTTCATCCTCTCATTGTTCATCGCCGTCACTGTTCATCGTGGTCGTTCAATTTGTTTGTTCTATTCGAAGGATGTAAACCATTACCCTCTTGCTTGTGTTTAAGGGTTGGTTCTGAACCATTCATAAAAAAATAAATAAATGGATTTTTAGAGGTCAATGATCAGTAGCTCGAATATCATTCTAAAAGTAATAAGAATATTGAGAATAATTGTAAGCACACCCAATATGGTTGTCTCCATCTCTATATATAGTGGTACAATAGAATATTTACAATTAATGAGAATCAATCACAGTCGTGATTCTCTCCAATCTTTCCTAATAAAACACGTGCTATAATCTAAATCATATGCTACCATATTATGAATATATTCTAACACTAGTTAAGTAGCATATAACCTTATACTACCTTCACAACTTACAATTGATCCCCAGAGTTAAGAAAATTAGCAAATTGATCGTGGTTGTGTCCTTGGTACGTTGTTGGCGAGTTAAAGCGTGATTAAGGAGAATCTCTGAAGTGTCCAAAATGAAAATGATTAATTGGCATTTTGGACACACCAAATTAAGTTTTGACACGCATCTTGGAGTATCCAAGGAGAATTTAAGTTCGTGGAGAGTCCGATACGGGTGTGACACCCTATTTGGAGTGTCTGTGCTTCCTAGCTCATGCTATCTGCCTAACTGTAAGTTGAGTTGGGAATACAAGGATACAAAATTGATGGATTTGGATACTTCGTGTAAGTGCACCAGTTAGAAAGTTATTGATGTGGTAATGGCAAGAAAATGTAGGGCTAGACCTCTAATTATGTGGATGCTATCGTGGAAGTGATTGAAAAGGACGTGTATTAGATGAATAGGTGAGCAAGTTGCTTAGATACGAACTGAGTAGCATTGAAAAATTCACGTTAACGACCCGATGTGCTATCTTATTTTGGTTCCATTAAGCCTACCTCAATTTATTTGGATTTAAGCTCGGGTGATGATATTTTTTAGGCATTTTTTCTTTTTGTTCGTAAGAATTTGATACATATATTATTAGAAATTGTAATACATTTATTAAAGTGTTACAATAAAGTCCAAGTTATGTACTAATAAATTTCTAATTCTTGTAAATTGAAAAAAGATAAGTATCACTTAAAACTTCTAATTTCTAGTAACTTAATCTTGTCTCCATCAATTAAGTGCGTATAACAGTACGTGTATCTTTCAAAAAACAAAAGTGTGTATATGTGGCAACAAATTTGGCATAATACTTGGCGCAAAATGTTTTGGAGGCTCTGCTTAGCAGTAAATAAAATGAAATGTTCTTCATATATTATTTATTACTTCAACACGCCTCCTTACTTTTGACATGCTTTTGAGTCAAACAAGTGCAAATCAACTATTTAATGTGTTTGAATTATTGTGAGTTTACCAAATAGTATTGTCTCAATCTCTATTTATAGTGATAGAATATTTACAATTAATGAGTGATTCTCTCCAATCTTTCCTAATATGAATATACACATGCTCCTATAATCTAAATTATATTCTACCGCAATAGGAATATATTCTGATATTCTCCCTCAAGCTGGAGCATATATATCATATGTTCCAAGCTTGTTACAAAGATATTTAACTCGAGATCTTCCTAAAGCTTTTGTGAATAGGTCTGCTAATTGATCTTCGGATTTAACATTCTTCATCTTGATCATATTCTCTTCAATCTTATATTGAACAAAATTGCAATCTAGCACTAAGTGTTTTGTCCTTTCATGAAGCACTGGATTCGACACAATATGTATAGTTGACTGATTATCATACATCAATTCCATTGGTTGAGAATTTGGAAAACCAAGTTTTTCCAATATGTGCTTCACCTATACCAACTCACACGATCCATGAGACAATTCTACATTCTGATTTTGCACTTTATTGAACAACTACAAACTGCTTCTTGCTTTTCCATGATACAAGGTTGCCACCAACAAATACACAATACCTTGTAGTCGATCTCCTATCATTCGCAAACCCAGCCCAATTTGCATCTGTGTGCCCTTGTACATGGGTATGTCCATGATTCTCATACAATAGTCCTCTGTTTGGAGCTCTTTTAAGATATCTCATAATATGAATTACAACATCCCAATGACTAGAATTTGGAGATTCCATAAACTGACTAACTACGCTTCTAGCAAAGGCAACTTTAGGTCTTGTCACTGTTAAATAATTCAACTTTCCAACTAAGCAATCTCTCTCTGGGTCAATCAGCAAATTCCTCTGATTGGGCATGAACTTCATGTTAGTATCCATAGGACTGTCAACTGGCTTTGCTTCCAACATACCCGTTTGAGAAAATAGATTGGGACAGAACATTTCTAGCTCAAGAAAGAGCAACTTCTATTCCTAAAAAATATTTTAATGGGCCAAGATCTTTTACATGAAACTGTTGTCGAAGAATTAACTTCTACTTCTCAATTCCTACAACATTATCACATGTAATGACAAAATCATCCACATATACCAACAATAATATTCTTCCAGCTAAAGAATGATGATAAAAAACATGATGATCTTTTGCTCTTCTTTAAGACCAAATTGTTTGGCCGCTTCACTGAATTGCCCAAACCAAGCACGAGGTGACTGTTTTAATCCATATAATGATTTCTTCAAGCCACAAACTAAACCAGACCCCCTAAGCAAGAAACCCAGGTGGTTGCTCTATAGACTTTCTCAAGCAGGTCGCTATGATGAAGAAATGCAATCTTAATATCCAATTGGTGTAGTGGCCAATAAAATGTAGTTGCCAAAAAGATAAACAACCGAACAGAAATAAATTTGGCCAAATGAGAAAAGGTCTTGGGGTAGTCTACCATAAACCCGAATGTAACCTTTGACGACTAAACGGGTCTTTGAACGACCAATACTATTTCCTGGTTTTACTTTCATTGTATAAATCTAACGACACCTAGCAGTAGTCTCTCTAGAGGGAAGTTTAACAAGTTCCCACGTACCATTAGCATGCAGAGCAGACATCTCATCCACCATTGCATCTTTACAACCATAATGAGACAACTTAAAAAATAGATTTAGGAATTGAAACTGATGATAACGAGGATATTAGAACATAATATGATGGTGACGAATGATCATAAAAAGCGAAGTTAACTATGGGATGCATGGTGCAATTGCTTTTAGCTTTGTGAAGGGCAGTACGAAGATCATTAGTGGAGGGCAGTGGGTTTGAAGCCAAGGAAGATGACGGAAAACTTGGAGGAATATCATTTGGAGCACAAACACGTTGCGCCTAGTATAAACCTGTAGGGTAGGTGTTGGTGGAATTAGATATATTGTGGTTGTGACACTAGTCGATCATATATCCATTAACGGAACATTTGGAAGAGGAATTCCTTTATCGATAACCCTAGATTTACGGACATCCGAAAAATACGGAGTGGTCTTAAAGAAAGTTACATCAGTGCATGTATAACATTTGTTTGATGTAAGATTATAATATCGATACCCTTTCTGAGTGCGTGAATAACGTGCGTGAATAACCAAGAAAAAAGCATTTGATAGCCCATAGATGCAAGTTGTTTACCCTTGGTGATGACTGTTGAACAAAATATACACAACCAAAGATACGAGGAGAAACATGAAATAATGAAGACCGAGGGAATAGAACTGACTGCTGAAGTTTGCCCTCAAGAATGGATGGCGGCATGTGTTTTATGAGATAACAAATAGTAAGGATAGCACCACTCCAAACAAATTTTAGGTACGTTTATATGAACAATTAAATAACGAGCAATTTCTATTAAGTGTTGATTCTTGTGTTCTGCCACTCCATTTTGTTGAGAAATGCTAGTACACAAGGTTTGATGGATAATGCCAGATTGATTCATAAATTCTCGAAAATGAGAATAAATGTATTCTTTAGCATTATCATTTCGATGAATACGAACATGTATACTAAATTGAGTTTCAATTTTAGCACAAATTGAAGAAAATATAGAGAATAACTTAATGATTTTTCATTAAATAGAGCCAAGTAGTTCTGGAATAATAATGTACAAATTTAACAAAATACCGAAATCTCAATTTTGATGTAACTCGACTAGGATCCCAAACATCTGAATGAACTAATATGAAGGAACTAGGTGCCCTTTTATTTACTCGAGGTGGAAAAGACGCCCTATGATACTTTTCTAACTGACATGACTCAAACTTTGAATTAATTGTTTCAACTTATCTAGCGATAGATGACCTAAACGAGAATGAATCTATAATGGAAATGCGACTGCCGAACAAGCTGTGGGCGAACTAGGCTTGTTTCCAAAGTGATATAGACATCCTTTTTCTTATCCTCCATCAATTGTCTTCCCTATCTTCTGATCCTGAATTAACACAGAATGAGGATAGAATGTTACGGAGCAGTTTAAGGATTTAGTCAATTGACTAATAGATAACCAATTAAATGGAAAGGAAGGTACATGTAAGGAACTTTGGGACTGTATACGAAAGTTGTTCTCCAGCAACTTGTCGAGGATGTATGAACTCTCTATGGAGTACTTTCGTCTAGAACAAGGTCCTTCCTCCATTCAGGAGTGCTATGTCAGCATGCGTTGACTACATGAAGAACTTAACGTAGTTCTTTGTATTTTGAGTAAAATTGAGGAGAGGTGAAGCAAAGAGAACAAATGTCTGTTCTAAAATTTTTGGCTAGACTGGGTCCCAATTATGCATTGGTTACGTTACAGATCTTAGGAGGAGCCTAACTCTCGTCCTTCACTGAAGCATTTGCTCGCGTTTCACGATCAGTTTCTTAGATGTCCATTGTATCTGGTACTTCTAATCGATCCACCTTAGTTAGTCATCAAGTGATATGACTAACAATAGTATTGCTCGAAGTCAAGTCTCGTCTACTTACCGTGCTAAAGATAATGATTAGAACCCTATGGAAGTGGGAGAGGTGGTCAACATGTACCTCCTAAACAGTGTACTTACTGTGATGTTTTACACCATACCAAAGAAAATTATTAGAAACCGCATGAAAAACCTCCTCATTTGGCTAATTAGGTAGCTAATGATCCTTCCGCTGCCCCAATGCTTGATTTGGAGGCTCCTTATACTGTTACACTATCTCAAAAGTATCAATCAGCTCAACAATCGTCTTGCCCTATTGCATCTTACATCCAGAAATGTACCCCTACGGCTTGTGTTTCCATTTGTTCTTCACATTTGTTACCTTGGATTCTTAACATTGGTGTGATTGTCATGTCTGGTATGACAACTAATTTTAGCTATATCTAGTTTTCTCATGCCTTACCTGCGGTTACCTTAACTAACAGTACATTCAACATGGTATCAGAGCAGGCAGCGGTTCTGAGTTCAAGCTTCATTGCTACCCAATTAAATAGTTAATTTGCACTTATTTGCCCCAAAAGTATGCCACAAATGAGGGGGCATGTTGAAGTAATAAATAATATAATGTGCCTCTCCCTAACAACTTAAGCTTTTAGATGAGATGGTTGCATAATATCCAACAATAGTAAAATGTAACATAAAATCATAAGTTCTATCACATATGTATTTAACCAACATAAATAAAAAAATCAAAGTTAAAAAGATTATAAAGATAATATTTTTATGTTTTACACTTAATTTTGACTCTATTAATTAAATGTGTACATGTAATGATCTTTTTAATGACATTTTACTTATTTCCTTATTTTTGAAATTAAAATAAATATACTTATTTGAAGTTACAGGACTGACTTAAATTTTAAAATTATGTAGAAATATTGTGTACCTTACATTTAATTCCCAAGTTTCTTAATTCAATTTGAAAAGAAAAAAAAAAAATTTGTTAGCGAGTATATATAATATATAAATGTTGCAGATTTTAAAATGAACTTTATTTAACACAAGAATGCCAAGTTATACCTTTTTAAGAGTTGCTTTTCTTTTAATTATTAAAAAGGAGTGCACTTATACCTTTTCATCTTTTTTCCTCTATATCATTACAAAATGTTGACACTTAATAAATTCACCCGATAATTGATTTATCTTGCTCTAGAACGAGTTTTTGATCTTTTACTTTCTTTCTCTCTCTAGTTTTCCCATCTCTGAAAATTCGTATGCTTTCTTTGTTTACACAAAACTTTAAATTTGCCAAAAGTCTGCGCACATATTTGCATGGATACATAGACACGTTAATTAATAAGATAAGAAAAAAGAGAGGGCTTACATTGATGATCCGACCCTTCTCTTCATCATGCTTATTTAGTAGTATCTTTTATAAGAAATTATCTGTAAAATCCAAATGATATTAAGAAGGAAAAAAATAAAATAGAGTATCAAAAATTACCTCTTCAGCTTTCTTAGCATGAACTGCTATGACAAGGAACTCTTGAGTATGGATATGTGTTGTGAAATAAAAACAGCAACTGTAAATCTACTAGGATAGAGTGATATTAAACAGAATGGATGGAGAAAAGGGGTGGGATTTTGGATCCAAAAATGTCTCTTCGAAAATACTGTCGGGAGTTTGAAGACCATATATGAATTGTTGAGATTCTTTGTATTTTTCAGTCCAATGAATGTCATTGTTTAGGAAGTACAAATGGGGTTATTGGATAGGAGAGAGAAAAGGGTTGGGAACAGATCGAAATCTTTGGTAGAAGGAGGTAAAATCTGTATATTGAATGATCAATATGAACTATTTATGTTCTTTATATTTCTTGTAAATAAATCTATATCCAAGTAATATATAGGACACGTGGCTTATATTTGGGACCGCCTCTTGACGCAAAACTGACATTGAGACTCGTTTTTTAGTATATTGTATGATGTATTGGTGCCATTATTTATCCTGTTATCTTATGTTTATGTATTGTGTTGGGTTGATGATCAGTCTCATGTCCCTGAACTGAAATTGTACATAACTGAATAAATTGATGGTTTCCAGATTGCGAATAGAGTTTGATTGTAAGCTTTAAAAGGTTTTATTTTCTCTCTCTCTTCTTCATGCGATCCAGGAACCCCCAGTTTTTGGAAAGAGAACTATATTCACATCCGGAGCATCTGGGTAAGGATAATAAATAGAAAGTTTATATATTCTCTTGTTAATTTTTAATAGATGTGACAAAAGGTTTTTGGTCGACTGTCCAGAAATCAGGAACAATGGGCTCAATGTGATAGCTGCTTTAAATGGCGAAGGTTGCCCATTGATGTTCTTGTCCCTCCGAAGTGGACGTGTTCAGATAATATTTGGGATTCCAGCAGGTAATTTTTGAAAATTTGCCCCTTGCTTCGATCTGCATGTTTGGTAAAGAGAAGAAAATATATGCTGTAGAGCCTTGAAGAGAGGGTTCATCTTCCTACCTAGTAAAATTTTAGTTCAGCTACTTATCAATTTACAGCACAATCTTATTTTCTCTATTTTGCTTGTTTTTTCTTTTACTTTTTTTCTTCTTGGACTAAGAAAAGTTTGTAAATGTCATAGAAGGACATGGTTCATCTGGTGATAGAGGCGAGCCAGGATTTTCAGCAAGGGCACAATTCATCACAGAACATATAGAAATTTTTGAAAAGAGATATTTTAATATAATATTTTAAATTTATTGTTCTAATTTACCTAATGATTTTTTTTTTTTAATATGAGATTGTAAAAACATATTCTCGTCTAGAGTTAACAGTAAACAAACATAGCACTGTAGTGCATTCTGTGTTAAATACGACGTGTTAAATATACATTGTAACAAAACGTAAATGCATCACTTATGTCTTATAAGAATTGAAGCTCTGGTTGGTACAGAATTAACAGGATTGCATGCTGAGTTAAAAAATTCAGTAAATCATGATAGGCAAATATATATCTATAGACACACAATATTAAGAGAAGTATAGGAAACTAACCTATCACAAAATTAAAACACTTAGAGAGATTCGAACAACTTGAGTATATGTTTCGTTGTGTATTACTCCAACCCCCTTGCCTGGAGATAGACATTTGATACTTGTAGCACTAAAATTTACATAAATACACTTTGCAAACAAGAAAATGTCAACCTTCCAAAAAAAAATAGGAAATGTCAAAGTTGAAGTCAGAAGACGTTGCAAGACTTGAACTCGGATGTCTGGGTTAGTAAGTTTAAGCTCTAACAGATGAACCGAGTTGCAAATATTCTTAAACTGCACAGGTGTGCCTGGTTCAACCTGATACCCTTTTAAATATTCTTTTCAAAGTTTAAAATTGGTTTGCTTGGCGGGAAAGGATTTGGGTGTTTTGTTGGTCGTGGCTTTTTTTTTTTTGTTGGGGGATGTTGTGGGGGAGGGAATGGAGGATTTGCCATATATACCCAATTATCATGCACAATGACGTGACAGTGTTACTAATCATTAGGGGGAGCAAATGACGGATGACTATGAGTTGTTTTTTCAATGTACAGCAGCTACAGTTAGCTGCTACATCTTTATGTCAATTACATTGTGTTAAAAGTCTCTGGTACAGTAGGAATTTCCTTTATTAATATATGCACATCATAGAATAAATGAAGTGATTTGTCATTTCCCTCCAGGTGTTCATGTTCGGCCAGTGGTGAGATGAATCCTGCAGAACTGAAAGGCTTTCTCAGACTCGATAGGGGTATTCATTAACTCTCTATTTTTTATCCACTTTTTCTAAAATAAAACTGTTGAATATTTTTAAGAAGTTTCTATTGGGAATCGTGAGATATAATATGATCTGTCATGTAGACTCTTTGTGTATTGAATCTGTTAGATTATGATTTTGAAATCTTGTTGGTATGGTTTTCCTTATTTGTACGTGGTACTTGCTATTTTAAACTGCATTATCATACTATTGTTAAGACGTATAAATGCTATTCACACATGCATACCGTTAAATTAAGCGAACGTGTCCCAAAATGTAGTCCACTTCTAAAAATATGCAAATTTCCTAAATTCACCATATTTAATGTGTTAAATATATTTCAATGTTCCCACTATATCTTTGGGGAGGGGTAAATTTGTAAACCTATTTGCAATTTAATAATGCATGTGAACTTATTTTTTGATTTCTCTTTTAATGAGTTGGGTTTTTCAGAAGGGACCAAAAAATTGGGACATGGGGAATAATAGCCTTTCTTTTGGGTGAATGCATTAACCTTCTGTTCCGTGTGAAATATGAAGTGGTAAGTAGGTCTTTCAGAAGTTCCGTCTAATTTCAGATCATCATTGTTTCCTTTATCGATGTTGTGTATGCAATTATGTCTATATCACAATTGTTAAGCAAATATAAGGTTGCATGGCTTACTAGAGAGTTTTTTGCATCTGTAGGATATACCGATTGATCTCTTCATATTGATAAGATTTCAAATACTCATCCAAAGAGAGAATATTTATGAAGAATTTGTTGGATTTAAAGTTGTAACCATGTCCAATATCTTGTTAGGTATAGGTTCATGTATTTGAATGAGGCGGTATATATCTCAAGGACAAATTAGAGAATAACAGTAATTGATGTTCCTGTAGATTAGGGGTGGCCACGAGCCAAGCCGAGCTTTGGGGTGGTTGAGCTCGGCTCGTCAAGAAGAACTCCTGGCTCGGCTCGGCTCGGCTCGTTAGCATTTTAGCTGAACTCGAACTGAACTTTTATTGAGCCGAGCTCAAACATCTCATGAGCCACTTGATTCATTGCCAACCCTATCTCATTTTGAGCTTCTTATTGACTTTTTATTTAGATTTTCATCCACTCTTGTGGAAAATTCGCAAACACGTTTAATTTCGAAAGTGTTAAATGTTAATGACATTTTGATAATTTCAATGTGATTTTTAAATTTGGAAAGACAAAATATTTATGATGACGTATCGATGCTAATAATTAATGGAGGCAAATTCAATTTTAATGATGTAAAATTTATTTTAAGATAAGTTTTATTCATTATATTAATCAAATGATGTATATAGATATACATATATATGTATAAAACTATATGTTCTAATGAGCCGAGCTATTTTATACTCGAGCCCAACTGTGCTTGAGCTCATTAGAGCTGAACCGAAATGGAGCCAAGCATTTAACGAACCGAACTCGAGCAGCTCGCACTCATTGCCTGCCCTACTGTAGACAGTCCCAGTGATCAGGCTGCTATTATTTTAGGAGGTTTTATAGACTATTATTTTTTCACGCTAATTGACCAATGACTTCCTTGTTTCCCTTCTTCTTAAACTAGATATTAAGAAGAGGAGAGTCGTAGAAGGCCCCAACGTTGGACCGGAACATGAGGCTTCAGGGTTAGATGCTTTAGCCACAGCTGCAGTTCTGGGAGAAAACACTGAAGGCCCGGGTGAGCCATCGATGGGGCCCACAACCAGACACCCACGTCATCGCCCTGGCTGCACTTGCATTGTATGCATTCAGCCCCCAAGCGGAAAGGGTAGACACAAGCCCACTTGTATATGCAATGTTTGTTTGACTGTGAAACGCAGATTCAAAACCCTCATGCTCCGGAAAAAGAAACGACAATTGGAACGCAAAGTTGAACTTGCTCTCGAGAAAGAGAAAGCAAAACCTTTTCCCTTGATGAATGACTCCGAGACAAATGGCACGACTGGAAAAGGCTTCCCATTAAAAAGTTCTTTGGAAGATGAAAGAAGTCAAAATAAAATTTCAGAGCTAGATTTGAATTGCGATCCAAACAGGGAAGAGGATATGCCGGAAGCAGGAACAGGTATGGTGTTATGTCAGGGGGGAAATAGTATCACAAGACCAAGCACGAGCAGATGCCATGCTCTTGAGGAAAAGTTTATATTATCTACAGTCGGCAAACAAGAAAATAGAGAAGATGAGAACAAGGATGAGGAAGGCTAATTGAGTTATAGATGAGGCTGTTTTTCTTTTCTTCTGAGAAGTTGTTCTTTTGGAATTATACGTGTCTGTTTTTCTTTTCTGAGTGGTTAAGTTATCCATGTATCTGTTGTGTTTCTTTTATCTGTATTTCTTTTGCAGATTGTATGACAATAGTGCCTTCACATTGAAGATGGTGCTCGGAATGTTTGTGTTCCATTAACTACTGTTCCAAATACCAAATTACCATAACATCCTTCATTTGCAAAAATTAACCGCTCGTCCCGTAAACGATACATCACGTGTTGTCTTCGAAGCATCCCTTGACACTCTTCTTTTAGATAATTTAGAGACAAACATCTAATTTTCTTTTTTGTTCTTTACTTTGATGTAATTTTCTTTCTATTTTGTATTTTTCCATTACGATAACTCAAGCATAGGTAGTGTTCACTAATGGATCTCAAGGAATGATTTAGAATGTATATATAAGGGGTGATCAAGTTTTCTTTGCTACCAAGTGTAGTCTTTTGTTGATCGTGTGCTTATTCTTGACATTTTTAAGCTTGTAATCATACTATCATTAATGAAAATATATTTTCTCGTTGTGTGCCTTCTTTATTCTATGAAGCGTTGCCTTTTTTTTTTTATTTTTGAATTGTTAATAGAATTCCCTGGGTTGTCTACTATTGGATAGCAAGCGACAAGCAGATGAATTTTAGTAATCCAACCATTTCTTGCCTTGTGACAAGTAGTATCAGAGCATTAGGTTTGCGGCAATGCCTTGTTGAGGATTTGAAGCTTGGCTGCTGTTCAACCACTAGCAAGCAAGATGTTTTGTTGCATTCACTGGTGTAAAAAATAATGAATCAAACTCAGAATAAGAGGATTCAAACACTGGAAGATGGGGTGGAACAATTGGAAGAATAGACACATGATAGAACCCCAGGATATCTGTCGCATGGGTGTAGCTCAACGGGAGAACCTATTATCGAAGCACTACAATTGAAAGTGCTTCCTCTTCAAAAAGACTTAGTGGATGCGGACAATGGCCTCTGTGTTTGGCAAAGACTAGTGGCCATTAGAGGTGATAGCCATTGGGGTAAGGATAATAGCAACAGAGACCCCATGTTTACAGCGGTAGCAACAAAAACAACCTGGTTGCATGCGAGCTTGAAAATTTCTCTTTCAACATCAGACATTACTTCCGCGTTGCTAGAACTAAAGATGATTAGAAGTGGTCAATTACCACCATGTTCTTATATACATGATGCTAAGTTGTGGTGGAGAGCCAAATATGACAAGATACATTGTGGTTGTGCCAAATTAACACTTGGAATTATTATAAGAGAACTCAAGTCCACAAAATGTGACATATAATGCAAGGAAGTCGTGGCGCAACTTGACCCATGCTGGTAGTGTTAAATACTATGCTACATAATTCTCAATACCAATGCTTGACATAAATGATTTGTCAGAAAAATATAAGATGTTCCGCTTCCTTGAAGGACATAATACTTGTGCTAGATTTGAGTTACATTTATTGAGTTACATAAATGATTTGTCAGAAAAATATAAGATGTTCCGTTTCCTTGAGGGACAAAATATTTGTGCTAAATTTGAGTTACATTTATTGAAGTTGCAAGACTTGTCGAGTGCCAAGGATGCCGTGAAATGCCTTGTGGACTAACTTTGGGTCACATTTTAACAAAAATGGAGGGAGAGGGAAAGTCACAAAGGTTGAGCAAATGTAAAAATAGAAGAGCCGATGCAGGGCACTCTTGAAAAGAGCAACCAGGGGGTGGTGGAAAGAGATACTCTACAATCGGTATCAAATGAAAGGAAAAAGTTTACACGATAAAGAAAAGAAAAAGAATGGATGTTTCCTCTTAATGGGATGAATAGGGTGGTGGATTATCCTCAGAAGAAAGTCTCGAATGCATTGAATGCCTTGTCAAGTGTGAGTGATATGACTCTTCTAGTGATGCGATAGTTAAGAGAATGTATTATTGCAATATGGCATGAGATCAAGAATAGCTCCAGATAAATACCCAAGTCCAGATCTCGAGTTGGGCATTTCATATGGTTAACGCTAAGAAGAAGACATTAGTGAACAAGAGCAAGAACAAAAAATATAATTGTTGATGTAAGGCATGAAAGATTAAGAGGAAGAGAATCATAGCAAGGAGTTAGAAGGCATACAAACAAAGGGTTGATGTTTGTTGATCTCGAATGCATTGAATGCCTTGT
>MKEJ01060296.1:0-15474 GCA_001753735.1 Embelia ribes
AAAAAAATATAATATTTTAAACTTAAAAATTACAGCGAAACAAGTTTTAATAGTAAGGAAGGAGGATGGTCAGAGTTTGCTTTTTTTTTTTTCCTTTTTTTTTCTTTTTTGGCTTTTGTATATGTACACAAGGTGGTATGGGGAATTATCAATTAGTTCACTTCTTTCGTTCGCTTAGAAGTTATAATTTCTTAGTATTTTTATTTAAAAATTAAACAGGTTTTGACTCTCCAGCTTATAGATTAAATTTATTTACTATCTTGACTTAAATAAATTAAAACTTTTAAATAGAATGCATTCATTTTTTTTTTATTTATTTAGTAACTATGAACATATGAAAAAATAAAATAGGCCATATATTTTTTCGTTGCAGTTTTGTATAGGGCAACACTAGCGAATAGCGCCATCGTGAACAAAATATGTGAGCCGTTCATTTTGAGCCGATTGCAATTAATGATTGAAAATTATATATACATATTTTTATTATGCATAATATAATATAGATACACCACATCCCTACTCTTGGGCCACTATAGGTACATGACAGTGTACGTGGAATTCACGAGAACCTTCAAGCTATATGTACAAATATAAAACTATGTTGGGCCATTTTAGTATATAAAATCTTCGTATTGTGAGAATATAATGTACACGGCTTTATGCTATTTTTCAAAATATTATTTTTCGGACGCAAGTATGACGCTCATGTCGCAATAGAGACAAACACTATGTTAACTTATATAAATATTCAAATTAAGCTATGCCACCAATATCTCTTGAACCTTAAATAAAACAGCGAATAATTCTAAAATTCAACAGCCAGTTTGCCATAATTTCATTCAGCAAATTTATAAATCTGTCATTGTATAGCATCACCCCATAGATGAGGAAAATCAATGCAAAATTATTTAGCTAAAATAATTGAGTACATAGAAGCCCACGGGCTTCAATAAAACAACGGATAGTATTAATATCCAATATGAATATATATGCATATATATATATAATATTGCCCATGTGAATGGTGTTATTGATGCTACTATAAGTCAATCCTTATGACAACAAGAACAGATAAGGACTGTACCGGTGTTTCTAACATTGATATGTGGCACAAAAATATTTTTTTTTTATATATTTATAAAAATATTTTTATAATTTTTTATTACAATATTCTCTTTGCGTCGTACTTAAACTCAAAAAAATTTGAATTTTTGAGCTATGGTCCCCTCCTCCATTTTAGAGACTCCAATTGCTTAGTGACACAATTTTCACAATAAAACAACTTTTTGTAACATTGTCCATCGTTCACATGTGTGCCCTGTGACAAACTCTTTGACTTATAATTGGTTGAAATTTTATTTACGGAACCTCTGTGACACAATGCCGCTGTAATGCTGTGCTTAAAATTCCAATAATGTATACTTTAAGTTGCTGTGCTTAAAAAATTCGTAGATAGATACATTTTTTGGGATGTACCAATCTTCTTATCCCTTCTGCTGGTGCTGTGCTGTTGGCTCTAAGTGGCCGAATCGCGCCTTCGGTACTGTTATTTCAAAGAAATTAAAATGCTAAATCGGGATACATTAGTATGAAATAATATGATATGGCCAATTTTTGAAACAGGAGCACGAATACGAGGCCGATAATCTTAAAAGAAAATAATAGAGTGAAGGGAGTAAAAATAAGGACAGGATCGGAACCACAATTTAGAATCTAGTGAAAGGTTTTGGTTCAAGAACCTTCAATCCTTTGTTTCTCAAATCCTTTCATTTTATCTTTTTTATTTTTTGAAAACAAAAATTTAATTTTATACATATTAGAAATTTTAGTTCAAATGCATCCAATTTTTTACTTAGAAATATAAACTATTTCCCCCCCTGAAAATTTGCTACCAAACAGCAAGTTTTACAAAACTTTAGAACCATTATTATTACAATTGAAAATATTAGAACCAAACATATTTTTTATTGAATATGAAAACTATTTGTGTAATTAGCCCCAACATGAAGGGAGACATGATAGAGGGGCGGCCTTTCAGGTTCATTGAATCTGGATGGTTATTGTTGTGCCTACGTATTTAAAGTCAGAAAAACACTTTTAACCTCATTATGTAATGCCTTTCGAACGACTCCTGGGTCATATCTAGGCTGCCAGCTTACTGGAATTGCAAAATTTCCATCAATTTATATCATTTCCACCCATGACTTTCGCCTAATGGTTCACACCATTTTCATACACGTTATCACACTCAAATCTAATACTCGTTCAAACATATATTAACTCACAATTTTCATACTTTCTCACATCAATTCACAAGTCTCACACTCGCTATCATTCTCATATTTTCTCATATCAACTCACGACAACAAATGCTCACAATATACTCACAAGGCTAACTAAATATATAACTCACCAATATGCATTTATATTCTAATGAGATATAAAATCTCCACATATAGCTCATTAAATCTCACAACTCAATATACTTACATTCAAATCACAACTCACAATTCTCACAATACATGCAATGGCCTCGCTACGAATGCAATAATAATATTGTAATGAATTACATAATATTATTACATGCGAAAAATTTTCCAGAATTTTCGAGACGTTAAACACATGATGTGACGAGGTGTAGCTATATGAACATTATCTGGCAATAAAGTAGGTAGGCCCCCGGGGATCGAGTGTGAAGAAGGGAGCAAGGAGAAAGTTGTGTAGGATCATGGGCAAGGTCTACTTCATATTCTTTCTACAAATCTAAATATTAAATACTAATTTCTTCTATCAAAATATAAACTCTCTCCAACATATATATTTTATCCTCCTTGTAATATTTGGGTAAATATTTTAATGATCAATTGACATGTCATTAGAAAATATTAAATTTTATTCTCAATCTTCATGCTCAAATGTATATTTTTCAATTAAACTATTCGACATACAATATGTAAAAATATTAGTTTAAATTATGATTACTTAGCTTATTTATGGTCGAAATTATTTGTGTTTGATGAAAATTTTAATTAAAAAAAAACATATGTAGGAAAATCTCTAGATTTCGAGGTTTATGTGTAATTTTTGACTTTGTGAAAGGGGTGGAGATTGTTGACGGCGAATACATGGTGGTGGCGTCGGAGTGAGAGAATGAAGGGGCAAGAGGGAATAGTACTATTGCCCATTTCAAATTTCAAAATAAATTGTGTGGGGTACTAATAGTTATGAGGTATGATACCACAAGTAATCTAAATTAAAAATTAAATGTGATGTTAATGGTAAAATAATGTGTGCCAGTATAATTGTTCTATATATATATATATTAGACTATTTATAAGTCGGCTGTTTTGATACATATGTTGATTGATTTTACCAAAAATTAACTTTAGCTTGAACTCCCATCTTTCCAATTTTTGAACTTATAACCCAATTTATACGAAGTAGGAGTCGATTTATTGCCCTGTTTTTCATCAAGTAATGGCATTTCCATGGATCGAAACATTCCCGAGCTTTTCTCTAAATTCGAGACATTCATAAATACTTGTTCAAACATAGTTCGACTATATAACTTGATTTTGTTTATTTTCAATTTGAATATGTTATCTTAAAAAATCAATAAATCATATTAATTTCAAACTTTGGGGTCACAAAATCTTTTATATATACTAGCGCACTCTGCACTTTGTTCACAAATTTATTATCTAGCAAAATATTGCATGTAAGATAAGAGCAAAAATTAAGAAATTATTTTAAATAATCTTTTATAAAATATAGAAGTATCGTAGCTATCATTTATCGGTATTTTAAATATAAAAGTATTGCATCTATCATTTTCGAAACATCCTCGTAAATCCACGCACTAATTTATACTCTTGATAATTAATATGATATTTAAATATTTTGTTAAGTTTGATAGATACGTGAGCAATTGTAAATTATAATTAACTTTTTAGATTTAGTTCTTAAATTGCTTAAGTTTAATTTTGTGATAATTATCAATCCAAATCTTTAAAATATAATATTATCTCATAACAAAAAAATATGTAGGTTAAAAATAATTAATTTACTATTTTTGTATGATGAATTTTATTACAAAAAATTAAGATGAAGAGTGAACTTGATGGAAAAAAATATATGAAATAATACGTGGAGTTTACACTTTTTATAGAACTAGTAGATATACATGTGTTTTGCACATGATTGACAAATTTACTATTTAACAAAATATTACATACTAATATAAGAGCAAAAACTAAAAAATTATTTCAAATAATTTTTAATAAAAATAGAAATGATGTAACTGCTATTTATCGAAATTTTAAGCATATATCATAAATAAATTTTGAGGCACTTCCATGATTTGCAACACTAATTTGTACTCTTGAGGATTAATATGATATTTAAATATTATGTTAAATTTTATAAATATATAAGTAATTGTAAATTATAATTTCTTAACTTTTGATATTTTTATTTTAAATTGCTTAAGTTTTGTTATTGTGATAATTATCAATTTAAATCTTTAAAGATACAGTATTATCTCTAAATAATAAATATTCAATATTTTATTATTATTATTTTTTTGGTGGGTGCGCCAAGCCTAGGCTGTAGTGCAACGCCTTAGCGACGCACAAGAAACCCCAATAGCAAGCTATTGAGATAGGCTTCTCCCCATAAAAAAATTAATTTAACATCATGCGGACCATTGGTCCACATATCAGATATTAAATTGATAAGAACAGATACTACAGTTGATCTTAGCCAAAAAGCTGAGAAAGGTATAACAAATATTCAATTTAGAATTAATTAGTTTATAATTTTGGATATGATAACTTTTATTACCGAGAAACAAGTTGAAAGGCAAAGTTGAAAGAAAAAATCTATATTTATTGAGTTGATAATTTTTATAGAGTAGTTATATATTTAGATGAGATGTGAAAAACACAACTTGAAATTATGATTTAAACAAATTTGATTTTGCTATTTTGAAAAAAAAAAAAAATTGGAAAGCATACACGATATTGCAGTCCTCATATCACATCGACTATTCAATTCATGACGGAAAAAAAATTCATGATTAACAATTTTGTATGGAAAATATCGTGGTTCACGTTAAATGAGTAAAGAAATCATATTATATATATATAAATATACTAATTCTCTCTAGATATGCATGAATTAAAATTAAAAATCTATCTACTTATTTTTAGAGTGCTACGAATATAAACTTAAAATTTTCAATTATTTTTTATAAGTTAGTTATCTTTTAATTTTGACATGTGTTGATTTTTTTTTTTTGCAAAGACAATTTTACCCTTCTTTATTTTGAGCTACTATAAAAATTAATTGTAATTTTATTAAAATTAAAGGGGTAATTTTGGATTGTAAAAAGGAGAAAATCTACTAATTCTATCTAGATATGCATGAATTAAATATTTATCTACTTATCTTTAGATTGCTACAAATATAAGATTAAAATTTTTACATACTTTTGATAAGATAACTATATTTTAATTTTGACATGTGCTGATTTAGTTTTTTTTTTTGCAAAGACAATTTTACCCTTCTTTATTTTGAGCTACTATAAAAATTAATTGTAATTTTATTAAAATTAAAGGGGTAATTTTGGATTGTAAAAGTGAAAATATTTTAATGGAATTAGTACTTTCATAATATTGATTTTATGCATTCATTAGAGATAATGGTGATTGTTCCTTCAACGCTAACTAATGTTATATTTTGGTTTCAGGGTGAGATATATGTCATAACGATTGTGAATACCAGAGATGCAATTTTTTTCATTTGTCCATTATCTCATATCTTTTGGTTATATTTTCAAGTTTGTGGTGTAACAGCCATAGGGACCTGTTAATCATAACATAACGTCGTAATGATCGATTTATAGTGTGGTGGTGATAAATTTTTTTATATCATTTCTCACTTTTATACAAGTTTATCATTATTTTTAAATGGCATTGGTGTGAGGTACGAGACCGATTTTTGGAACAATGATTTTGTAATTTGGTCATGGTGGCAATAAATCTTTGAAATTTATTCTCAGTTCTATACAAGTTTACCATTATTTCAATGGCATTGGTGTGACCAACAAGATCGATTTTTGGAACAATGATTTTGTAATTTGGTCATAGATTCATAGGCAAATAAGTGTAAAATAAAATATTACATGTATAGAACTACGCATCACAGTGGATTTACAAAGATACAAGGGTATGAACTAATAATTTTCATAATTAATTTAGTAACTTATATTGTACATAAATTTATACATAAAACTTTGTTTCCGCAAGATAAAGATAGGTAGTAAATGATAATGATTAGAAAGTAAATAATTAATTACAGTTATTAGTTACTAAATTTGAGGGAGTGTGCGGGCATAAAAAAACCTTGTTTATAACCTCGATTAACTTGAGCCCTAAATAATCGGATTAAGCCACTTCAGCATAAAATATTGGCTAAACACGCTCCAGCTCATGTAACACACACTTAGCCGCATTTTCGAATTAATTTTACGTGCACATGCCACTATTAATAAATGCAACGTGGCAAGTTGGGAGCCACGTGGAAAGTTGGGAAAATAAAATTCGAAGGTGCTTTTCCTCTCCTAATTTGTAGGCGTTTTCTTTTATTTAATTTTATATATTCAAATGTAATTGATTTATAATAATATTGGGACATTTACAAAACATGCTAACTATATAGTATATGAATATTTAGTTGTGGGTTTGACTAGAAAAACCAATCATCATTTGTATTGTCATTCTGTACCATGGCTTATGATTGTGATTAGAGAATAAAAATTTTTAATCTAGTTGACTGCGAAACAAAATTTAAAAGAGAGATAGATACCATAATTCGAAAATTCTCTATTTTGATTTCAATTATTAATACTCCCTCCGTCCCTTTAATATAGGCTTACTTTTTTCTTTTTTTTTGGATTAAGAACTTATATTTAATAAGAAAATAGAAATTAACTTTATTACTATTTTTCTAAAAATACATTTCATTGAACCTTATTAATATTTTTTGATATTGTAAAAAGTTGTTGATATTGATAAAAAAAAATTACCATATTAAATAGGGGCATAATAGATAAAATTTATCTCCATCATTTTTTTTAAAAAAAAATAGGCCTATATATTCGAATGTTCCAAAAAGAAAAGCGAGCTTATATTTATGGGATGGGGGAGTAGTAATATTACTTAGGAAAAAAATGTAAAACAACTAATTTTGTATCCATAACTTTGAATTATTTTTTTATTTTGCGAAACCAGAGAAAATAACTTCATTTATATTTTTTTTTCTCACCAAAGATAATACAATTAAAATGTTATTTTAGAATCATGACATAATGGGGTTGACTCATTATTTTTTGGAATGCGTTGTATTTGCATTAAGTTTTCGATATTAATAACGTGAGGTCACATGTTCCTATAAATAGGTAAACCTTAACAAACTAAATGTCAAGTACAGAGTCCCAAATCCCTAACTTTGAGAGTGTGAGATAGGGACAAAGTATTGAGGAATAGTCAAATGGCTAATACGTTTCTCAAGCCCATCTCCATTTCCTTCTTGATCCTCCTCCTCACCTCCGTCTTCCCACACCGAGCCCTCTCCGTTGTAGATGAGGATTGCTCGTCCGAATCAGGTGACTGTATAAACAAATCCAAGGCCCTTCCACTCAAAATTATCGCAATTATAGCCATTCTCGTGACTAGCATGATTGGCGTGGGGTCACCTCTCCTCACCCGCTCGATCCCAGCATTGAATCCAGAACGCAGCCTCTTTGTCATCCTGAAGGCTTTTGCTTCTGGAATCATACTAGCCACGGGGTTTATGCACGTCCTCCCGGACTCGTTCGACATGCTTACCTCCCACTGCCTGCCAGAGCGGCCCTGGCATAAGTTCCCCTTCACGGGGTTCGCAGCAATGCTGTCCGCCATTTTCACACTTATGGTCGACTCTCTCGCCACTAGCTTCTATACCAATAGGAATAACAAAGGGGTAATGCATCTGAAAACTTAATTAGATTTTTAGTCTGTTCTGACATACAGAACCAAAAATTTACTACGAGTGCTTCAACCCCTCATACTTTTAAAAAACTCAATTGATGTCGGATGTTTTAATTTAACCCGTGACTATTTAGCCCGCATTATAAATTGATTTGTTGTTCAACCTCTCCCATTATTGATTATTGGTTTCAAGTCTGATAAATTGTACTCTAAATAGGTATTACCGGATAAACAGATGGTTGACCGGAATGATCAAGAGGCTGGGGGTGGTCATTTCCATGGCTACGGTCACCATCATGCACATGGCCACAACCTTGCAACCAAGGAAGGGGTTGAGGGATCACAGCTGCTCCGATACAAAGTAGTTGCGATGGTATGATTTTTAGTGCTTATATATGTGGTGTTTTACAAATTCACTTCTATGCATAAATATCATTGACAATATATATCTACATTGAAACGAATCTGTTTCCATGGAAAATATTGCTTGCAATTAAAAGCGTATAAAAATATTAAACATGTGTATGAAAATGACCGATGGACTAGTATTAGGTAGATTTATAGATATATTTTGTGTTCATGCAAATTTTACATCGACAATCCCTCAAATCAATTTAGATTCGTATAATATGTCACAAAATTTTACTTTAATTTCTATTTTCTGTCCATTTGTTTGAATTTTTAAAAATAAATAAAATTAAAATACTTATTTTCAATAAATTTCAACTCTGAGTTGAAAAGAATTTTCGAAACAATCATCCCTTTTCCACCCTAAATCTCTAAAATGACAATGTTTTTTGTTTTTTCAAGAAATACTTGAATTTGGAAAGTCAATTGGGAATAACATCTTGTACAACATTTTTATATCTTGTAAATAGAGCTCAACCTTACTTTATAGTCGCTACATCGAGTTTTCAACACATTGGACCATCACATATACAGTCGAACATATTGTTTAATATGGTCAATAGGCTTTGTCATGCCCCGAATTTCCTTCCACCCAGAAATGCGAGTTAATAAAATAATATAATAAAGAAAATGATATATATATGATCAAATACAATATTTCTATGCCAATCTCTCCAACATAAACTACCAACATTGCTTTGTAATGTAAAGAAAACAATGGCTTCTATAATGAAATCTAAAAATTGAGATAAAATAATTCAAAGAACATTAAAGGCATGTCCACATTCATACCTCCATATAAATCAATTTTGTTGTTGAATGTATCTTCTAATCCGATTGTTTTTTTGCCCCCTAGAATTAGTTCTTATTAAATTTTGTCGATTTTCCAATGGTTCTAATTTGTTTTTTAGTTTCTCCTCATTTAGACTGATGTATACAAGAGAAACATATTTCAACAATAGCGAGACTTTACAGAAATAATAATGGAAGATGGAATTACCTATTATTAGAATTCTATTTTATGAAAAATATTTTTTAAGTTTGTAGCTGAAAATTGCCTAAAGAAAATATTTTTGCATTTGCAGATTTTTAAAAATATATGATGCCATTCTTAATTATATATTTATATGTTTTTGTGTGTGGACAGGTATTAGAGATAGGTATTATTGTTCATTCAATAGTGATAGGGCTTGGAATGGGAGCTTCAAACAACACTTGCACTATTAAACCACTTGTGGCTGCACTTTGTTTCCATCAAATGTTTGAGGGAATGGGTCTTGGTGGTTGCATCCTCCAGGTAATTTCTTCGTTTATAATGAATTTGGATCCGAAATCGATGCAGACAGTTCATTAAAAATATGTGGCCTAGATTAAGCTATTATATTGATAATGTGAATTTTTTTGCGTGTCAACAAAATTTGGGTATCAAATCCTTAATCCAGCCACATATTTACTCCAAGGATTGAGGTTATATAGGATTTTTCTACATTTTATCATTCAAGAATTTACATGCAGGAGAGAGAAAATTAATATTAATATATAAAAATAAATATTAATAACATCTCTCCTAGTTATCAAATCCTAAATAGAGGTATATATAAAATTTGCATCCCTACAACAATCCCTTGCAAGTCCATTTTTAATAATAAAAGTAGGAGGGAGATTTTGTATTTATTTATGTATAGAAATTTTCTACATAATATCATACCTATGTTGCCACGTATGAGAAATTTTTAATTATAACAATGATTTTTTTTTTCTACGTATTAATATTCTATCTCTTATGTGTATATAGCATGTACAAAATTTATATATATAAGTATTTATAAAATCTCACTCCATAAAAGTATATTGTAGAGTGAACTATTATTTCCTTTTCTAAAATATGCATGTATTTAGGCACTTCGCCCTTAAAAAATAGAAATATATATGCTTAGGGACAATTTTTTTCTCCTAGCATATGGTATAACTTTATGACACAATTGCCAAATAATTAAAATCTGAAAGAACTTATTTATAAACAAAAAAATTGTGAATGTTTATTAAGGTCCCACTGAAAGCACTGTTTATTTAGGTCCTTGCGTTGGATCCTAAGCCAACCTTTAAAGGCTCTGTTAGGTTAAATAATAGTTTCGAAATAAATTTATATCAAAAACAATGTTTCAGTATTAATCTTTTCTAAAACAAATATTACTCCATTTATTTAAGTATTACAGAGGTTGATCAACATTTTAGTACAATATATATGCTCAAATATAGTTATCACATCAAGTGTACAAGGAACTTTACGACTCTCTGGACCGGGCTTGGGCTCATATGATAAATCTCAAGCCGACTGCTTACTTGATTTTCATTTTCGTGTAATCACTATGTAATCTACGGCAGGCTGACTACAAGCCATTGAAGAAGTTTGCTATGGCCTTCTTCTTCTCAGTGACAACCCCGTTTGGGATAGCGCTCGGGATAGCATTGTCCAAGTCGTACAGAGAGAACAGCCCGACCGCACTGATCACCGAGGGCATGCTCAATGCATCCTCAGCTGGGCTTTTGATATACATGGCTCTAGTAGACTTGCTATCAGCTGATTTTATGGGCCAAAAGTTGCAAGGTGACATCAAGCTCCAGGTCAAGTCCTACGTTGCTGTCGTCTTGGGTGCTGGTGGCATGTCCGTTATGGCTTTATGGGCTTGACCTGTCTAAGAAAGTTTGTCCGTGACAATCATCTTTAATTGTGTAAAAATTTGAAAATTTTTAAAATTTTGTCCTAGTTTATGTTTTTTATGCTTCCAATGCGAAAATTAGTAAAGTACTCAACTTCTTGAAGTGCAATCAATGTTTTAAAATCCGGTCCGGACCGGCCAATTCATCCGGTTGAACCCAAATCCATTTGAATCACGGGTCGGGTTAGAGCGGTTAACCACTCATAAAATAAAACCAGCTTTCTTTGCTAGAACCGTTAATTCCAGCAGTTCAACCACCGGTTTGTAAAGCCCGGTGTTGGTTCTTTGTCAAACGGACCGGTTCAATGTTTTTTTTTTAAAAAAAAAGTTATGGTGGAAGGAATCATTGGCCGAAATTTGCAAAGATGAAAGGGAATAGAGAGGTGGTCAGCCTCGATTAATATGACAATTGGAATTTATTAATTGCACAAGATTTTTGGATAAGATTTAAGAAACTTACCTTAGCTATTAGTGATGATTTTTGGTCATCAATCTAGCCAGATCTATTGTGAGATGTGGTGATTTACTTGTACCAAATTTTTATGATTTGATTAGGATTATTCTTGTCTATTATTATATTCTCAGATATTGATTTTTAGATATTGTTAAGTTATTACATGCGATGAAGTATTAAATTTATTTATTTTTATAGCCTTTCTGAATTCTTTCTTTTATAAGAAAATCATAATTGGATATTGATGACAACTTTTATTTGAATGTCTTCTTATTTATTAGGATAGTTGTTATTAATTCATTGATTTAATTACTAATTTATGACATCACGGTCCAATTACAGTTCTATTCCGGTTGGACAGCTGGTTGGCCCAGTAACCCATAACCTGGTCTCCTTTCTGGTTCATTGAACTGTTCGGGTTTTTAAACATTGGGTGCCATTACCATTTAGTTTAATTTCCTTATGTTTTTTTCATAATTATACAATTAGCCCCTAAAGTATGAAAGAATACAGTCAACATACTCCAGATGTACATAAAAAATTAATTTTACCCCTAAAATTTTGCTTCAAAGTGAAAATCAACTTGTGTCGTAAGTATGGTTGGAACTATAAAAAATAAAGGGAAAAGTTATGTATCCCATCTGTTTGTATGTTTTTGTTCGTGCTATATAAGATTGTCTCGTGTTCGCTAAATATTTGATTGATTGTTCAACCCTTGCCAACAAAACTTTCATACTTACATTTAAAAAAAAAAAAAAATTGAATATGCGGATGGTGCGGTAGGATTTAACTTGGGATAGTATGCACTTTGCAAGCTTGTCCCACTTGGTATTAGCAAAACGCCAAAATTGTAACAACTTCTCTCTCTCTCTTAAAAGAACAAAACCCTTAACCACATCTTACCCACTCTCGACAAACCGCCTCGCGTGGTAGGAGAGGAGAGAGAGGCACACCTAACCCACTCCCGACAAACTGCCTTGCGTGGCAGGAGAGGAGAGAGAGAGAGGGTACTCTCTCATTTCCCTCATAGCTTTCATCCTCCTCTTATTTCTTTTTCTTTCGTTTCTATCCCGGATACGATTTGATTGTTATGATTGTGGGTTGTAGCTGCTAATGATACTGTTCATCTTAAATCTATCATCATCCACCAAGTTTAAATGCAAATAAGGCATCTCTTGTAACGTTCCAAAGATTCCGAATGAATTTTTCGTACTTATAATATTATTAATATTGTGTAGTACATGGTCGGCATGTCATGGTGATTTGTGAGGGGTAATGTGAAGTTGTGTCGGGTGAACTAGTTTCAGGAAATGCGGGAATGTGATGTATATTATTATTATTATTATTATGCCTTGGATGGTGTTGGTCAGTGCTATGTGGTATACACACACTTATATTTCTACTCGTACTTAAGAAAAATAGAAGTGTGTTGCAAGAAATAGTTTTGAAAAAATATATAGTGGATTATTTTAGTAGAATAAAAATAGCAGTATTTTTTTAATAGAGTTTTTCTTGTGACTTTTTTTTTTGTATGTTGACTTAAGTTAAACATATGAAGCTTCACAATTACAAATATTAGCCTCCACAATGGCCGGTCCTTATGGGCATTACTTAGCATTTTGTTTTGCTTCATTTTGTATAAATAATGTAACCATATATGTGATATAAGGTGGAGAAAAAGAAAAATAAAATAAAAAGTGAGTTTTCGGATTTCGGGTTTGATTCATCTAACTCGAGACTTCGTACGTGAAATATTTTTGCATATTTGGACTCTACATTACAAAAACTCTCTTTCGATGCAAGTCTTGATTCCTTGTTTGTTCGTTTGTTTTCCTCATTTTCCATGCCCGTTCGGGTCCGTGAAAGTAAAGTTAATAAACTGTTCCTTGCGTCTTATAGATACTTTTCTTGTATAGGTTCATATTGATCCGAGTCTTGTATGTAGATGATATCGAGGGTAGAAGGTGGGAGTTAAGCTTCGACAGAGTCGGGGAGTTATTATCTAGCTACGCCAATCTTTTTATATCAATTCTTTAACACTTTCTCATTGTTATCACGAGGCTTACGCGTTGAGGTAATTTTTGTCGATTTCTATCTTGTTTCATTTTTCTTGATTTTTGTGTCGAGTTAGACATTTAAATTAAATTTGTTCAAACTCTTTCTTACGTCTAGTAGACTATCTTTATATGTAGGGTCGTGACGATTCGGGGTTTGTCGCTAGGTGGTTTCAAACGGGTATCAAAGGGGATTTTCGGATTAAAGTTGGGAGATTATTCGGTAGCGCTTTCGGAGGCTTGGTATTAAGGTACGGGAACCTCAATATGAATTTGATAGTATGTATGTCTTGACTTGATGGTTGAAGTTCATGTATGATTTGTTGTTTAACTTTATGTTAAATTTCACTTATAGTGGCATTTATTTATTTGTTGTAAATATCATAGCATGCTTTGTATCGCATTACATTGCATATTACATGGGGAGGCATTATTGTAGCATTGTCATTCATATGACATTAATGTTTTCAATGAAAACTTGTGGAGGATAAATCATGATTTTAAATCGTGGTTATAAAAAGTGGAGGAAACATATTTGGAAGAAACAAAATGGAGGTTTTATTTGGAGATTTAATCCAAGGACAAAAGCATGTTTACTGGTGGCTGAAACATGTTCCTCGTGGCTTAAAATTGTGATTTTTGAAAGTTTGTTTTGTTAAATTGAAAGGTATGCTCATTCATACTCCGGTTGAGTCGTTTTTGTTTTGTTTTTGGGGTGCCAATATCAAAATTTACCTAATTAAAATATGTGGATTTTAACCCTTCGGGGAGTGGAGGAAACAAGCTTGGGGGCTTTAACCACCACCATCAGAGCCAAAAAACCTGCTCAGAGAGAGAACTTTGATCATTCTATATGTCAGTGCACCTTAGAATAGGGCATATGATTTACATTATACAGGATGCGTCGATTGTAGGCGAGGCATAGCCTCAAACTTATGGAGAGATACTAGCCCTAACTTTTATATTGAATCTTTGTCGGAGATCGTATTTGGAGATCACATTTGCAGTATTTGTATTGCAACATTGTAGCACATGATGTTTACTTTCCTTCACATTCGTAGTTTTATACATGCTTATACATGCTATATATTGCATAGTCTCCTTCTTATCGTGTTGTTTATCATCTGACGCATATATTTTCTTTCCTATACATTTCTTATCTATTTTTCTTTACATATCCGGAGTCAGACTTGGGGCATGCTTAGGTTCTTTGGAGGGCTTGGAGGTTTATATTTTGTTGTACATTTTTGTATATTGCCTTATGTAGACAGTTGTGTAACATCCTAGGAAATTTCATACTTTATTTTTACATTATTAATAAATTGTTGAAGAGAATTGGAGAATGGTGATATATGTAGATATATACATATTTGTTTATTGATAGCCATACATTGAAATTATGAATTCTTCATTATTGTTGTTAAATGAGAGATATTTATACCGTGTTGATGGCCTACGGGTATGTATTAGCACATGAAGCATGTATTATGAATTCATTCAAGCACACATTATAATTGAGGCTGAGATGTGAAAGTACTTCATGATGGGGTGTTAGAAACATAGAGTAGAGTATTGTTATCGGGAATATGTTGGAATTGCATTGCATGAGATTGCATTACATGACATTGCATTGCATTTCAATGCATTGGTACATAAGTATAGCATGACACATTGATTCAAATTTGAATTTGGGTTTGCATGGTGTATGAGTTCATACTAGCAAATTCATGTTTTGTTGGATTCGTGATTGAAATATGGGTTGATTTGAAGTAATTGGAGTTATTATAATGTGTTGATATGATCGGGAC
>MKEJ01060298.1:0-11320 GCA_001753735.1 Embelia ribes
GTTAAATTTACATCGTTATAATACTTCATTAGAGTATAAAATTGATGTACAGTATGTTACAGTGTTGGCGAAAAATTTTTGGGGCCTTATAGATGGTTGGTTAATTTTAGGTTAGCTGGAAAAGGACCTTCACGGTGTTGTATCTTTGGGCCTCTAACATATGGGGTACTTACTTGATGACTTGTACTATCGCAATATATTAATTTATTTATTTATATATATATATATATATATATAATTGTCTTTTCCTCCTCATTATTATAGCTGTAACTTGTGATATTCAAAATTCTTTTGTCCTCCGGCTCAGATGGAGTTGTTCCACGAGTTGGACTTTCAGTGAAAAGATACAAGTGATGGGTTGCTTGCGGGCCCATTCTCTTTTATAGCCTTTTCTTATTGCATATATTGTTTTAATCACAATTTAGAACTTTAAAATTCATGACAAAATTATTTTACTAAACCGTCGTACACTTCTGTCAAGATTTCTCATTTTCAGCGGAGATACCATTGATTTTACCCCATATACTTCTCTCTACCCAACTCAGTTGATGCACCTCAAGTCTAACCATTATCGTGTTCAAGCCTGGCCCAGAAAAATTCGGAGCTCGGAGCAAGAAAAAAAAAAAGGCTCTTTATATAAATAAAAAAATTCAAAATTTAATCACTTAATATCAACAAGATTTTAGTTATCATTGTATAAAGATTACATCTCATCTAATATGATTTCTTATTGCTTTTTTAGATACAAATTCATTAATTGTTCAATCAATATCAATATTTTCCAATATATTCTTTTCAATACTCAAGATTGTTAAACCGAACAAATTAAGTTGTAATAGCCAAAAGTATAACTCTTTATAGTGATTCTATTTTTAAAAATAGAGTATAATTCAAGATAATTTTGAGAATTTGAGTTGACCAAAAAGGTTTAGCGGTTTATTAATTAAAAATTTTGAAAAATAGGCAATAGGGATCGAGTATATCTTACATCCATATTGATACAAAAGGCTAGGAATATGTTATATCAATTAGAAGTAATTTCATAAAAAAATATGAAAATTTTTGGAAGAATTTTAGGCCCGAGTTGGCAAAAAAGGATAAAATATTATATAATAATAAAAAATAAAAATAAAAGCATATAAATAGACATTTACCCATAGAGAAAATTTTTTGGGCCCTCTAGAATTTTTGCAGTTTTTCCTTTCTTTCTCAAATTTTCTGATTTTTTAATAATTAATAAAAAAATTTGGGCCCCCTAAATTTTTGGTCTCAGGGCCGGGCCTGTAAATGAGCCCCTATCTTAAATTTAGAGAACTTGTATTAGTGTATCCAATAAGACGGGGGATTTGCTACAACATGGGGGACTACTGTTTATTCCAATTCTATTTTTAATTTAGGGAGTCTGTTGTGGGCATTCCCCATATTTCAGTTTCGGATTCAAGGTTTTAGGAATTGGGATTAAAATGCCAAAAATAGCTAACCTGTTGTGAGTGCCTCTAATCACCAGTGCCCTAAATGACTCTGTATTCTGAATTTAGGGAGTAAACCCAAGAGAACCCTCCTAACAGTGTATTTGAACACTATTCAATCCCCTAAAATAAATGGGTTACGGTTCTTCCTGGAGCTTGAACTAGTGGATTGTGGTTATTTTTTAATGTTTAGGGTGTGGTATGGGCATTCTCCATATTCCAGTCTTTGTAATAGAGTTTGAGGTATAAGGATTATAATTTAGGGGTTTGAAATAGTTGCAAATGAGAATGCACTAACCATCCACTCGCTATGTGTGTATTAAAAGTATAAGAATTAGTGGAGCCAGGATTTCATTTTGGCCGTGGCCAAGATCAACTGTAATCGCATATTAGGGGAGTTTAGGTGGTGCCAATTAATCAGGTTCTCTTTCCTCTCTTTGTAATAGAGTATGATATTTGAGCTCTGGAAGCCAGCTTTCTTTTAGGATTTGTCAGGGTTGGTTGGGGGCAGGAGCAGGACTTTGGTTTAGATTGAAGGTCTGCATTCGGAATGTTATGATTTCATTCGGAGTAAGAAATGTGTAATTTTGAACTTTTGTGCTTTCCTCCTATAAATTCGTGCATACGCAAGTATGTCTTAATTAAGACAAATATGGCATCCGGAAGGAGTCGAGACTAAGCTGATTTCTTGAGATTATAACAGTACCTTTTACTTTTTTTAATTTTATAGTTTTTCTTGGTTTTCAACCTTAATCTTCACCCAATGATGACAGTTTACCCTATGTCTTCGTGGAAGTGCTTATCACTTGGTATTTCTTTCCATTTCTTGCGCTTTCTTAAAAACCTGACATTTATTTGGTTGAATTTGTAATCTTGGCTTCACCTTTGTTCAAAATTTGCAAGGGCCGAGGACAGGATTGTCGTTTAGATTGAACATTGTAATTCACGAGTTTCTGTAGTCCAGATGTCCCTTTTTCTCGGATTGAAACTAACATAAATTCGAGGGGAGGCAAGAAATTAGGGATCTTACTGGGAAAATCCGTTGGACTAGTATCATAATCTCTTCCTGGTACTTATATGTGCTACCTGTTTTTGTTGAGCTTCATCACCACCATCTGCAGTTGTATGGGCAATTGCTTGGCTGTGTCCTATCCTCCCAAAAGCAACTCAAAACTATTTCGTATCTTTGGATAGAGGGTAGATGGAGTTATAGTTTAGGATGTGGGTTCCGTATCTGTGTCATACTAGCATCCAGGACCTATTCTCCTCGGACGCTCCACGGTCACATATTGGACACTCCTCTGAGCATTTCGTATTAAATTTATTAAAGTTCGGTCACATACACTTGGGACACACGTGTCCATCACTTCTATACGTGTATCCACCTGGTAGAAATGCAAAATACATTGCTGCTGGAAGCAAACCTAGAGCAATTAATAAGAATGTTGATTTATTAGTTATTTATCACTTAAATTTTTTTTTGTTTAATGATTAAAAAGATCAATACAATAATTACAATAAATATTCAGACTAAATGTGATTTTGGTGTGAGAAGTCAGAAGTTCAATAATAAAACTTTCAATTTTCGTGTTAGCCATTGAATTTTGTATGATGTTGAACAATATAGTATTATATATATGACATATTAAATATGAAAGTTATTAGTGTAAGAAAAGTGAAGGGCAAGCAAATGCGCTACACTGAATGAAGTAAGAAGAAGTGAGTTTCTACTCTTGGGGAGGTTTTTTTTGTACTCAATTGGGGATGTTTTTACTTTTCCTAATCACGGTTGTCTTGACCTGTGACAAAGATAAGTTGGCAGGGCAGCTTAGCAATTGTAATTTTGGTCATGAAAATATTATTGAGGTGGGCACTTTTGAATAGATGTGTCGGTGTACTGATAGTGTGATATACATTGATGATGGGACTATCCTGGTTTGTATCCCGACTGAGCTGATGCTGCTGAAATAGGGAGTTATGCTGATTTTAACTTGGCCTTATAACGAATGAATCCTATGTTTCTACGAAACACATTGAGTATCCAGTGGTTGTATGTAGAGCTGCAAATAAAGTATTCTTTTTATAAAACTTATGTCGGTTTTCCGGAGATCGTGGTCATAAATGAACTGGTCTGGATTAAATAGATTGGCATGTGTTATTAGAAAAACAGCACATGCAAGAGTCCAAAATTTTGGTTGTTTCTTCGGATATAAAGGAATTTTGGGTTCCAGAATTGCCTTTTATTAAGTGACATTAAATCGCATTCCTTGTTTTTGAATGGGGTTACAATCAGCGTCTTAGGTTTTGAATTGATTAGACAAAATTGATTACAGTAGGCACGAAATTTTAAAAAATAGTGAAAAATACGAGACCTACTTGGGACTTAAGAGTAAAGTTTAGGAGTATAAAGGGCACTTAACCCTTAGATGTATTGAGTAAGCTTATGCTTCATTTTGATATCTTGTTCCTATCATGTTTTTACTGAGAGAATTGTTATTGAAATTAGCTTTGTTATCTGTTTTGCAGTGTTGTTGATATTGTTCAATAAAGCTGCACTTTCTTCTTATAGCTTCCCATGTGCAAATGTCATCACCCTTTTCCAGGTGAAAATTCATCCTAGGAATGTGTATATTGCAGCTTGTTTCTTTTCGCAGATTCTGGATTACGAATTGTACTTCTCCGTAGTTATCCTAGATGACATCTTGTCCCAATATTACGATCTTATTGTTTTCCCAGTTTCTGGTTTTTGAGAGATTTCTGATGACAATTCAAAACTTTTTCTGCTGTTGCCTGTTGGTGAATTATAAAAAATTTCAATTAAAGGAGAGAGGAAAAACAAGGGACTAAGGGCCAATTTGGATTGCTTTTTGCTATTTGCTTCAACTTTTTTTTCTTGGAAATTATAGCCTGAGGTGTTTGCATACTGTTTGGTAAACTCTAAAGTATTTGTTTTTAACAATCTGCTTTTGATTTTTTAGTGGTGCTTTTGCAAGTAATATTAGGGATGTTTTGAAAAGTTTCTTTTATTTTTATTTTCATTAATTATTACAATAAATTCAATTATATTTCTTACATTTATGATATATATATATATACTTTTGTCTTTTTACAATAAAAAATACAATTATGCCAAACATTATAATACTTATCAAAGTAAATTTAAAATTTTATTTACCAAACACTTGCTTTATACCTCTTTTTTTAATTAACTTTTAAAAATAATTTTAAAGAATAAATTTTAAAAAGAATTAACATTTCAAAACTAGGCCAAGTCAAAATGATTGATAAAACCTTAGCAGAATTGTTTGAGCCCCACAGCCTACAAACTGGTTGAAGATAAGTATTATCCGTACAGAAAAAAACACAAACAAACAAACAAACAACAACAACAAAACTTATTTCCTATAAAAAAAAAAAAAAGTGACTAAATCGATACTTCACAAAGCGTATCGCTATGCATTTAATTATGATTGGTTGTGTAAAATAATTTGCTCATGGAACATGTCATCTAAGTGTTTAAAAAAAAACCTAAAATAAATATTCATAATCAAAGAAAATAGTATTCTCTTAACTCTCGTAGTTTTAGTGTTATTTGGATTAGACATTAGGGTATATTAAGAAATAAATATAAGAAGCACAATTAATTTTTAAAATCACATAAAATAATGGAATCACATAAAATAATGGAATCACATTTTGGAAGACAGTTTTAATATTACAAATACTGTAACTATGTCTTTCCAAAAAATAGAACAGAAACAGTACTATGACATAAGCACTACCAAAAGTTGGGCCCAGTTTAGGTTTTCGTTGTGAAAATCAATAAATACAACATTTGTGAGAGAATTTTCTAATTATATAGATTGGGTGATACCTATGGCCTTTTTAAGTTTGGCCTACTTTGCATATATAGATTTGGGTGAAGAACATGGCCTGTTTTATTTTATGTTATTGCCAGTCCATTCAAGAAATCCAATGAATACATATATATATTATTAATTAATTAATTATAAAAAATCATATTGTTCAAGAAGCAAATATTTTGAAATATATATCCAAAATTCATACTATAATATGGAAAGAAATCCAATACCTGATACATCCAAAATTATCATGATCATACTCCAAATCTTAATTTCAAATAAATTTGGCTCTACTAAATAAAACAAAGATAAGATATCACATTGAATTATTAATAAAAACATATATACACTACTCATTTCTATTGCAAAACTTGTTCATTAATTTTTGTCATTACTTTTATCACTTTCATTCACGAGGTTAAAAATCTACTTATATAAATTCACGTCAACAAATAAGATTTTAATTAAGCAAATTTTATGATAAAAGACTCACTTTACTAATTTAAATTGTTAGTTAACATGATACAACATTAAGTTAAAAACAAGCATTTTTGCTATTAGATCAATATACATATATAACAGTTTAGTTTATACTGTCGAAAAAAAAAGTATCAAGATATTTAACCTTGAATTGATCTTAAATATCAAATAGTATCAATATATATATATATACAAAAAAGGAAAAGGGAAAGAGAGAGAGATGAAGCAAGAAACCTGAACATGCTTATTTGGCACCCAACTTATAAGTACATACTTGTACAAGTCTGAAAACAAAACTTACAAATAAATAAACACAGTCGTATACATATAACTCTACTTATAATCCAATAATACAAAGATTGTCTTAGTGGGGTTTGGTTTGTTGGTCCTTTAATACAATGGCGATCGATGAGGAATGCCCTTCCTCCGGTTGAAGGCCTCAGAAAACACGGGCCCAAAAGCACATTTTGGCCTGCATTTAGTCCGGGATATAGTCACACGGCTACGTTTCTTCTTGGAAAAGTCGTTAGTCGCTATACAGGCAAGGGTACTTTTAGTAAAATTAAATGCACCTTCATTGCTTGAGCTTGATCCAGACGAGTTGCTTCTTGGCAAAACTGGTAGCTCAAAGATCAAATGACGCGTCAAATGCAGTTTTCTTATACCCGTGCCAGCAACATCCCTCGTATGATTAACCTGCAATGTCCAAAAATAGCTAATTAAAGAACCAAGCCATCGAAATTGTAAGCTGTACTTTCCTGTAAAATTGACCACAAAAATGAAAAAATTAATTACTCTTTGATTATGCTAAGTAACATGATTTCACACATATTCTTCGAAAAGGATATCAGTTCAACGAAACCGCAAAATTGCGTATTCTTCAATTGAAGAACCCACATCCCCATTTAAGAAAATGAAAAATTATAGTCACAAGTGAATTTTGGGGTCTAGAAATTTTTTTACTTCTATTTACCCGTAATCGAAAGTTTCTCTCATATACGAATAAATATTTATTTCAATATCTTACCATAAACACTATAATGCTCTTCCGAAGAAGGGAAAAATTGGCTAACCTTGCAAGAAAGTGAGCAAAAGAGGTAAGAGTCTTGCAGGCTTCGACCACACACGACGCATGTGTTGCCCAAACCTCTGAATGGGCGAACCATCGGCTTATGATTTATGAACACCACTTTTGCCCTATTTGTTGTATATGGCTGTGAAACAAGAACGAACTAGTTATGAGTTTTGTCCAAATAAATCGGTGGAGAAATCGAGCTCGTAATCAATTTACACTTCGTATAACTTACTTGAACAGAAGAGCAATCGATCACTTTTTGAGCATCCCTCAAACGTACAACATTTTGGTAAACATATCGCCTTATCTGCGATACAAAGATATTTTTAAGAAAATAAAGTTCATAAGAACATAAAAAAAGAATTATTGAATGGAAATGGAATTTCAAATAAATATATTATTGGTCTCACATACAATACTTTCCAAATTTAGTAATGAAGTTTCAATCGTATTATAAAATTCGAACGAATTTGGTCCCTAATTTTTCAACAATCCACATGCAATCGAGATTCAAAATTGCTAGAAGCATCACAAGCAAAACCACAGTATTTATTTGGGTCCCTAAACATATAGCCATGGATACTGGTTCTCCAGTATAAATACATTTATTCATTCCCATTTTGATTTCTAAATTTTGGAAAAACAAGCTCTTAATTGGAGGTAGAATTAGAAACCTGCAAGATATAGTGATTGCGGTGTGGAGGTAAACAATGGGGACAAAGGCTGATGCTGCAATCCAAGCAAAAAGTGTTCTTTTCGGACTTCTTCTCAAACTCATGAAACAAACACGGCTTAAAGAACTTCTCACTCAGAAGTGCTTCTAGCCATTGAGGAATCGGAGCAACTCCCACCTAATATAATATAAAATACGGATTTAAGGATTCAAAGTACCATGTTAGTCTTTTTTAAGATGCGAAATGTTCGACGTCAGTAATTTCTTATTTTTTATTTCTGTTTGCGGAAATATCATTTTTTAGAGAAACAATCTATATTTGGATTATAGAAAACTTTGTTTGCATTATAGAAAGCGAATTTTATATTACACATGATTGTTTCAATAAATTTAACGAATTCTATAGAAAGACAGAGCCAGCAATGTAAATTAATTTTTGCTACTGAATGTCTTTCTAGTTAGGACAAATTTAAAAATTAAATTATTAAATGATAAATATTGGTATGAATACTCTTACAAAGCGTTTGTTTGGTAGAAATTTTTTTTTTTGTTTTTGTTTTTGTTTTTTATTTAAGAGAAGGCAGTTCTTTTAAGACTAAAAATTAGCTATACTCATTCAAATTAAATCTTTTAGACCTGCTATGTTAAAACTCAACTAAACCATACAAATGCACACCAATTTTTTTCAAAAATAAAATAATATAAAAAATACAAAAAATTAGAATTCGAAACTGCAAGTAAACAAACTGAACTACGAATTGTCACTTACCATTTTCAGCTACTGTAGAGAGAAGTGGTGTTGGTTCATTAAAGACCACGCCAACTAAGGTGTGGCAAGTTATTTAGTATATACATAAGCATATATAGAGAGAGATAGACGGCGTAACACTGTGGCCAACGAAGCAAAACAGTGCTAGGCCTCTTAATGATTTGCAGACAAAGGAGTACTATGACCGACTATTTTACGACATGATCACACATTTAGGATCAGAGTATATGAATTATTTTTTGCATAGAAATTAATTGTGGAACTAAAATATGTGACAGAATTATTATGAGCTGAAAATTTACCAAGATAGCATTATCGTATCGTATAAAAAAATTTCAGCCCCTTTTGTACCAACCATTTCGGTGACATGCGATCACATTTGTAATTATGATCAGGGTTGTTGTATTATTTCGACAATAATTTTCAAATTTTGTTTTAGTAACAAATCGTTTCAAATGTTATTAACTGCTAATAATGTGTATGCCTCTAGGGCCTCTTGTACTCAATAAACATTCAATAGGGAAGAGTCACCATGCATGATATTCTTCCACACATGTATATTCTATTAATAGAAAGCATTGAGTCCTATATTAATGAGATTTTATATATACTTGTATATATAAATTTTATACATATTATCATATATTTGTTTACATGTAAGAGGTAGAATAATTTTTTATTATAATATTATTATTTTTTCTGCTTTCTCTTTGATGCCAGTAAATATATGATATTATAAAAAAAAAATTCATACAAATATGTATAAAATGACACTTCAGTTTTAAATAAATCCTTTGGCACCAAATTTGTATTTTTCTGCCTCAATGCATGAATATATTCCTTCCACTCCTTATTAAATGTCCTCTGCTCTCTTTGTAAAACTTTTTCATTATTTTTATATGTCATTCCAGAAAATCAAGACAGAATTAAATTTTTTTTAAAGAAGGCATGAATAATTATTATAACATTTATTTATCTTACTTATGTGTTAATAATTGTTCTCTTATATGTCATCATGTGTATAGTAATACATAGAAAATTTATACATATAAATATATATGAAATTTTACTCCTTAATTATTTATTCTAAGTTTATTCCTATTATCTTGTTAGAAGAAATAGCATTAATGGCATAAAAAGATATAAGTGAAGGGCAATTTAGTAAAACACGTGTATTGTTCAGCTAAATTGAATCTATTTAATAATCTTCTTACTCTATGTGCGACAACATTAAAAGATCCTTATTTAGAAATGGAGAGAAATTATTGGCCTGTTAGTAGAATAGAACCAACTTAATAAAAAATTAATAAAGTTAAATAAAGTAAGTTATAATAGATATGTCCTATATATTAGAAGGTGGGGTAGTGAAAATGGAAATAGGATACAAATCTTGTGTAGGGCAAATCCAACATTGTCTGCCTAAGATTTTAAGGCTAAAAAGTCATGGCACAAGTACAATGGATTTCGGCTTGTTGGTCTGGTGGTTTGTATTTCTAGCCTTTTCTCCATAACTCATTAAATGTTCATTGACAAATAATGACCCTATTTTTAAAAGAAAGTGAAAAAAAAAAAACAAAACTAAGGATATTTATTTTTCATAAATAAATACTAGGACTCCATTCTTATACAAACAATAATCTCAATTTAAAATTTCCAAAAAATAAAAAATAAACATTAGCAATACTGCCCCTCGTAATTGCTAAAATTTAGAATAATACAAAAATGGGTACGGCTAATGTATCAATTTAGTGATCAAATTCACCAACTTTCAAGTGCAAAACATAAAAATTTTAGTTCTAAAGTTGCAATTAAATAGGCCATTAGTTCTAAATTTGTATGAAAATTTAAAATTTTCTTAAATTGATTTCGAGGTTCTTATTATTAGCTGACAAGGACTGAGAGGTCCAAAATTTTAATAAAAGCTTATGTGAGATTGAAACTTTTTTGATTAGTTATTACATGCGACCTCCGTCTTAAAAACAAAAAAATAGCTCTCCTACACAAAACAAATTGACTCGATTCAACCATACGAACATTCCTAATCTTCCACTAATTAGCGATGCACTTTGAGAATTTAGGATTAAAACATGTAAGTCTTAACTCCGCAAATATTGTACTTGTGTTTGAATATTTTCTCTACACAAACCTAAAAGAAATTTGGGGCAATTGTTCCATTACATCTTCAATGTTCAACTAAGTTGACTTTTATCTAATTTTCCCAAGACAAAATTGGACATCTACATTTCACCTATTATTGTTTTTCTCCATTCTCCCACAGGGCCCCCACAGTTAACGTGCAATATATATTACCTCATCATTCCATTTTCTATAATTATTGGTTGAACCAAAAGTTTATGAAGTAAAACATGAGCACTTCCACAATTTCTCTCAATTATATATAGAGATTCATAAATGTTTCATTGTACTTAGCCATCTTCACTCTTTTTGTTCGTTTTATTATTATTATTTTTGTAGGGTTTGTGTTGGCCTAATAATGCTGTGGAACTAACATGACATGGTCGAAAAGAGTCGGTGAAACAAAGACTTCTACTAGAACACATTATTTGAGATAGGCAAAATGATTTTATCATTTACTGTACGGAAATTAAAGTGGTGGTTGGTGTGTCTAATTTAAACATTTAATCCAAGCACGCATAGAATGTGCAAAAATCATGAGATGTCATGTAGTGTTTCAGTATATATCTTAAAAATATAAAAATATATTTTTTTATTAGAGATAAAAAAAAATATACTTTTAAACAATATTCATAAGTATTGTTTTTTCGTTTGATAGAAATTAAAAGAAATATATTTTTTTATATTACGAATTGTAAAAAGTAGTCGGTAATCGAGTGAAGTATGAAGAAGTATATTTTTTTGTGAGAAGTAACGAAATATTTGCTTCTGCAAAAATATATTTTGGTACTTATAAATAAAAAATATTTTATTTTTATTAGTGCATCGGCCCTTGTAGTTTCAGAGAGTAAAGAT
>MKEJ01060299.1:0-20663 GCA_001753735.1 Embelia ribes
TAATTCAAAATTTAAATTAACCCTTATAAATATGAACATTCACCATCATAAATATGAAAGTTCACAATTAAATGTATTAAAGATGGTTTAGAAATTTGAATAACTTTTTGTCTAATCTAGTCAATGTACTTATTTAAAAAAAATTATTGAAGAAAAATAGTACATAGTCTATGTAGAAAATTTTGAAAAAATATAATCAATAAGGACATTTTAATAAATCAACTTTTCAATCAAATTTCCAAGAGAGAGATAGAACTATATTTTGAAAAAAAAAGAAAAAAGTCATCCAAGATAAATTGCACGTAATAAACAATCAATTCAATTTCATTTTAGTAATGATAGCAATAATATATAAATTGTTAGCTAAGAGACCACTTTTTGAACCAAGCTCGATAGATAATAAACCACTTTTTGAACTAGGTTTGAAGATGCGCATCATTTTGGACCGTGCCAACACTCGCGTGTTGAACTAGGATGAAGATTAGTTTTTTAAATATTTTCTAGCTAATATTGATTCTCTCTCCTCCTGGTTGTAAGTATAATAATGATGGTATGTACAGAATATGTATCAAAACTCTATTGTTTCCAAATCTTACAAAACGAAATTACCATGAAGCCTTTTGCAACACAAGATAAATTATGCAGTGGCAAAAACTCAATTTTCCCATATCCAAATAAAAGTACAACAATCTCCCAAACAATATCCGAAAAAGGTTGTTTCATTTGCATGGACTATCGAGTCGGCAATAATTGAGCAGTAATTATCCTCTAGCAAAAATAAACATCTCAAAAATCAAGTTTCAGGACCAACATACCACAAGGGACACTGATACTGGGTACTAAATTTAAAATAACTATCGAAAAACAGCCATAATTGGTAAGTAACCAGGTGTCTTTATTGCACAGAATCTACTGCTCATCTTGACTTTCATCCTTGACAAGCCGAATCATGTCATCAATTCGGAGAATCGTTATAGCTGCTTCGGTCGCAAACTGAGAAATAAAGAAATTTCGTCAACAAACCTTTTTTCGCAAACAGTAGTTATACATCTGTCTTATTCTAAATATTGCTAATAAAACCGTATGAGGAGAGGGAGGGCATAATCTTGTACCTGTATTATCTTCACTTTGCTCATTGCCGGCTCAATAACTCCAGCTTCTAGATTGTTACGAATAGTTCCCTTTGAAAGATCTAATCCCATGCTGTAAAATTAAGTAAGAAGCAAACAACTAAGCATGGTAAAATAGATATTTAATGAGCTCGATAAATTTCTACCCTCACTATGCAACTCCAACACTGAGGGGCATGGACCATAAATCAATTATTGTCCGAGCAGCAATGCACAGTGAGAGAGTATAGTTCTAACTAAACTCTTCATATTTTGTCACAAGAAGAATACAAAATAAAATAACTCTACCTGGACAGGTGCTTTTTATCAGCCTTAGTTTGTGCAGTGTGGTGGTAAGCACGCAATTTAGCGACTAATTCTGTTGAATCCTTAGCTGCATTGACAGAAAGAACCTACAACAGAGGAATGAAATGGGTAACAATTACACAAAGGCCACTAACACAACAGAGAGAAGTTGTGACATTTGAAAACTTATTCCCATACGTTACATCATACGCACCTTTGGTATGATTAACAATGATTCAGCAAATTCTGCAATGGCCAGCTGTTCACGAGACCCTAATGTTGTGGCTAGATATTCCAGATAAACAGATAAAGCAGACTCAACTGCACCACCACCTGCAACCACCTGTTTTGGCATCATTCAGATAAAGGTAGCTGTAGTCACTGCACAACATAAAAATGATCCAATTCTTCATTTCTACTACATTGCATAGACTACAGAATTTGAATCTTCTGCCGTATGTTCCAGCCATGTCATTTTGCGGAGCATAGAGATCAACTAAAACCCTCATTCAGGCTAATGGGATACCCAGTGTAGGCAGGATCACGGTGGTTAAAACCATACAATACACGATACATATCGTACGACACATCGATACACAGCCTCTCCGATACAATTGGATAGGTGTATTAGAAAAATGAGAAAATCGTTCGATACAAAAGACGAATCGCACAGTACAACTGCGTATCGTATCGTAGGCGATATTCCGATATTTTAAATAATTTCAAAAATAAAAAATTAAAAGGAAATTAAGTAAATATGGAAGCTCAATTGTCAATTCCTTGGCCAAATCACAACATACATACCTTAATTTGTTCAATCAACTCATCTTTTGAAAAGCCTTCATCTATTTCCTCAAAAAAAGAAACAAAAAACTAACTGCTCTCTTCGTTTCAAAAATAAGTTATTTCTCACCCTTACTTGTTTTATAGATAATCTCAGTGATATTCAACCCGTACTGCCCATTTTTCAGGAATTTTAATTAATCAACCATTGTCCCCTTTATGTCGACTCTAATTCCAAAAATTACCTAATAGTGTACTCTAATTTCTAAAAATAGTCACTCAAAAGGAGAAACTTCTTGATATTTCATTATGTATCTCCAAATGATATTTATATTTTTTATAACATAATAAAATTATGTTAAAAAACTTGCCATACAAGATACGAAACGAGACGATACAAAAAAATATAAAAAACGATACGGAACCGAGACATAATTTGACAAACAGATTGATTGCAGAGGCTTACGGTATTGGATTCCAGGGTCCTCTTGACAATGCTCAAGGCATCATGCAAGGCTCTCTCCATCTCATCAAGCATATAATCATTTGCGCCCCTGAGTATTAATGAAACCTGAAGGAGCATGGGAAGAAATATTGTGGATTACATCATTCCTTATTTTGAGAAAGTGACAATTTTCGCATCGCAATAAGTTTTATTTCAATTGCCATAAAAAATGTTCTCCAATAATCTCAATCCAGACGGACAAACAGCTTAGAGCCTTCTGAAAAAAGATCTGGAAAGTCAAATTTATGACAATCACAACTAACAAAATGGCATACCGCACTACTTGTTTTCGTCCCTTTGATCATGATCACGTCATCATCGGAAATGCACTCTTCTACAACTTCATCAGCATGTCCAAGAAGCGATGAATCAAATGTTTCCTCTCCTTCCATATCCGCAAATGTTGAAACCTGCATCCCACAAGACGGTCATAAAAGAACAAGTAAAGCATGCTGCATTGATATATGGATATGGGAAGAATAAGCCACTGGTCATCACTTATGTCAGCACATAGATGCAATAGGAAACAGAATTTATTTCAATTGTAAGGTAGAGAACAAGAAGAAGAATACCCAATAACAGTAAACACTCTACTATGCAAATTTGGAAAATGGGGTATGAATATATGCATACCGCTTGCTGACTAAGCCATTCAAACTAAACCAATACATACCAAACATATACCAATAATATACCTATACTCTCAAGGATCATTGGAAAATAATATTAGGAGCTAGTAATAGATAATTCCATTCCAACTCAGATCACATTACATACCATAGTTGCACCAGTTGCCTTGGCAACATGTCGCATATCCTCTTTCCGGACACGCCTTACTGCAATTGCACCAGCCTCGACGAAGTACTGAAACAACATAAACAAAATTGGCAAGGATTTACGAGTTACAACTCAGATCGCAGGACATGGGACTACATTAAAAGTCTCTATATTCGGGCACATACCAACAGAAAACTTGAATACTAAGAAATATCGGAGCAATTAAAACAGTACGAAAAAGTCACATAACACAAGAAAGTTAAACTAATAAAGAAACCAGGAAAATGGAATCATCTCATGCAACTGAAACAGACATCTAATATCAGCCTCTCCATAAATGAGAGGTATAAATATAGTTCCGGTTCACCAGAGAATATGCCTCAAAATATTTCCTTCCAAGAAGCACATCCAGCTACTTTAACAGATGGAGTAGAAGAAAATCTAGATCCGGAATTCATACAGCCTATGAAGACAATATCCCCAGTTCAATATCACATAAAAAGCTACACACTAACCATGCCTAATACCTTCTGGTTTCTGAACAAGTAGTTCTGTTACAAACATAAGGTGTTAAAAGATGTTTTGCATGACATATATGTCCCCTCTTGACATACGGGCAAACAAGACACACATCTAACTAGCCCTCGGGAAAGATTAGCAGAATAAAGACATAAGGAGTATCAAAATTTAGCACAACAATCATACTCGAATTAGAACTTAGTAATTTCATTATTATCATCCACAAGCCTTAATTCCAAGAATTCGGGATCGGGTAAATAGAACCAAAATAAGATATCACGTTGGATTGTTAGCATGAATTTTTCTACGCCAAACCAAAACACTATCATTTTGCTCTCAAATTAAAAATTTCCTCTCAGCATACGGTTTTCCACTCTTTTATGAAGAGGGGCTAATATAGCAATCACCATGTCATTTTGGGAAATATGAAAACCAGAATTATTTAACAGCACTCAAATGGAAAAACTTGCCTTAAGGGCCATGTCATCAATTCCCTTTGTAGTCAAAACAACATTTGCTCCAGCCTTCAACAGCTTCTCAATCCGTTCCTTTGTCATATCAGCCTCTCTGTAAAGGAGGAATCCAATAAGCACTACTGACACCAAAGAGCCAGATGCCATAACAGGTTTTTATAGCTTCCACCCATAGTTTTTGGAAAATATTGAAAGCATTACCAGCACATACACAAGTACATGTGATGCATGACGTGTAAAGATAAAATACATAATACTGACAACAAACTTATAACACGTTAACATGGTTATGCAACCAAAACATATAACTTGAAGCCACAAACTAATCCCCTCTGACGAATCTTTTCAAGTTTTGTCAGATCAGTAACTAAAATTTGAACACCAAATTACATTTTCGCCTTTTAAAGGTCGATGTCAAGGCATAACGTTTTATAGCTTCCACCCATAGTTTTTGGAAAATATTGTAAGCATTACAATATCCACAAGTACATGTGATGCATGACACGGAAAGGTAAAATATACATCGTTGACACAAGCTTATTACATATTAACATAGTTATGCAACCTAAACATAAATTGAAGCCACAAAGAAATTCACCTCTGACGAATCTTTTCAAGTTCTCTCGGATCAGTAACTAAAACTTGAACACCAAATTGCATTTTCGTCTTTTGAAGGTTGAAGTCAAGACAAGCAATCCGAGCTGGAGAAACTCTATGTGGCATTCCTTGTGCTGCACGGCCGGTGTTCAGAGCATACCCATTCAACAGAAAGCTATCCCTTGCACTTTTTCCATGAGCTTTAAGAATATTTATGCCCTGAAGAGCGCAGAAGATTAGTACAAACAGGTCACTTCGATATCAGAAAAGAGAAGGCAAGAAGAAGGTTCATTACCATTAAGTAGAAAGGAACATTCACGTGCTGTCTTTTATTTATGAAACATAAAATTCCGACGACCGGAATAAAATAAATATCCAACACCCAAAAAGAGTAACAAAAGAAAGATAACCATAAAGAATCTTCAAGGGATAAGATAAGCCCGTGGAACAACTAACCTTGATAGGATACCTGATTTCACCTCGTTGATTTGTCATCTTAACAGCTTGTACTGCTTCCACGACCTACATTGTTACATAGCAAGTATTATACTCCAACTATGGAAACGCTGGTACATCAAATAATGAAGAATTCATAGATGCAAACAGAAATCAACAGTCCACAGGAAAAACTTATTTATTATCATGTCGTGCAATAAAATTGACAAAAAATGCTTATAATTAGAAAGAGGTCGTAGTTGTAAACAAAAGTTCTTTGCCTCAGTTTGCTGCTAACAAAGCATTTATGCACATAGTACTCAAGTGTCTTATAAGCAATCAACTGTAGCATATGAAATTTCACAGCCAAAAGGACAAAGCACAATAGGCTATCGAGTGGGAAATGGAATTATATACAGAAACTAATTCAAAATACGAACTCTCTCAATAACGAAACTAATGGGATCCAAGCAGTAGAAGAAAATCTTAATAATAAGCCAACAGACAGCTTTCAATATCATGATAAAGACAAAAAATTTGAGGTTCTAATTGGATATATAAGGAAACTCAGGTAAACAAAGACATACTAAAAAGAAGGAACTCTGTGTGTGTGTGTGTGTGTGTGTATAAAGGAGCATTTCCATACCAGATTTGCAAAGAAGTCACTGTCCCCGGAAATCAACTTTGAAGACATGCTGGTCTTGGCACAGTTTACAAGAGAATCTTTCCCAAGGTTTTGCACCTGTGGTGAGAGAGGACTTAGCCGTAAGGACCCAAAAATGATAAGTTACAGCTTCCGATTACAACACACCTTGAGTAACATGAGTGCAGAAGTTCAAGTAGTGCCATAACATTCCACCAAGTTTTTCTAGCCACATGTAAATCTAGCCTTAATATACATTCAAAAATGAAAAAATTAAAAGTTTAGAGCAAACACACAAACTGAATAAGAACAAGAATCCAAATAAATACTCCTACCAGAATAGCCTATCTGCACCCATGATCATATGCATGCAATGAGGTACCAGAGCCAATATGCAATAATCGATTCGATTAAAAAATCTACCTTAACAGCCAGTTTTTCATCCACATATTTGCATGCTTCCCTCATAGCTAGCTGCCAGAGAAAAGGACAAAAAAAAGATCATTCATGTTTTACAAGTTTCTTGTAGCATATACAATAAAATAAAGAGACAAGAAGAACAATGGGACGTATTTGTTAACCAAAACTTATTAAACAAATAAAGAAACGGTAGAACACTTACCCTATAACCACTGATTATAGATGTCGGGTGAATCTTATTTCTGACCAGATCATTTGCTCTCTGCAGCGAAAAAAATCACATCAAAAAGATTCAAAGCATTTTCTAGATATCGTAAATACTTAGAAGTTAAGACACTTATTTCATCAAAAAAGCACTTCCCAATAATACAACAATCAAAGCACTGAGTAGGTATAACCTTAAGCAGCTCTGCAGCTATAATGACCACCGAAGTAGTTCCATCTCCAACTTCCCGATCTTGAAGCTCAGCTAACTCAACAAGTACCTTCAAGCAAATAGAAAAGATATTAAAGTATGAAAAATAGTAACAAAAATCCGACTCTCCAGATGAAGCAAAACCTTTCAAGGAGTAAGAAATCACCTTGGCAGATGGATGCTCTACTTCTAACATTTTAAGAATAGTGCTACCATCATTAGTAATTGTTACGTCTCCAATATCATCAACTAGCATCTGAAATGCAAAATCAAATAACTGTTTAGGGAATGAAGTCTTGTACATTTTTGCTAGAACAAGTTTAACATAAGCCACTGTTCCCACTGGATAAGCTTTAGTATTGGACTTTTTGTACATCACAACTAACAACTTAGGTACATCAGAAGAACAAACACCAGCACTTCTGTCAGAACACAACCCCTGGTATGCTGAGGTTCAAAGCTTTAATATGTTGTATACATATTCTCACCATTTATAGGAAAAAGGTAATAACCCCAAATGATAAAATCTTCAATAAGTTTCCGTTATAGCGTTGTAACCAATAGCTTTGGAAAGAGCTGACAGTTCTTCAGTGTAGGCCTACCCTTTCTAAATGGGCACTACCACAATTGGCTTGAACAAAACTTCAAAACGTGCATGATGCTAATGCTTCAAATTCATGCGCGACATACCCATTCAAGATTATCCTTTTTCTTCTTTTTGACAATTCGGAATGGAATTTCAGTGAAACTATAAAAACTAAAGAAAATGCAATTGCCTCCAAGTCACCAGATTGTGGTGCGGAAATAGGAGCGGGAGCGAGGATTGAGAGTGGGAGTGTTACCCATCGATGAAGGATTAGGTGACTTAGAATTGCCTACCAACAAGTAACAAGCAAACAATACAATGATACATTGAGTCGTGTGTTTGGCATTTTGGAAATTTTTCTAGTAAGAATCATGCGAGAATACCTTGTCAAGCAAAATGAGCAATACCATAAATTGCTTGAGCAAACTGTGAGCCTGCCAGGATCTACTGCTCCTAATTAATAAACAACATACTATTTCAAGATTTATTCTTTTTTCTTATTTCCAGCGATTCAGAAAGGAACTGCAGGGAAGATATGAAAACTAAAATAAAAATCAATTAACCTACAGCCAAGCAAATAGTACAAGGATATTGTACGATGTGACTGGCATTTTAGAAATTTTTATATTAAGATTCGAATGACTGTACCACATCAAGCGAAAAGCGAAATACCACATTGCTTGACTTCAAAGCCTGCCCGGTTCTAATAATCCTAAATAAGCAACACAATCATACAAGATTAATCTTTTTTCTCTTTTCTTGCAATTTGGAATCACAATGAAGCTAGGAAAACTAAGAAAAACAGAATTAAGCTACTACCAAGCAAACAATACAAGGATACCATGTTATATCTTTGGCATTTTAAATTTCTTTTTCGATTAAGAATATAGCGAGAATACCTTGTCTAGCCCAACAGGGCCAAGCGAAGACTTGACGATATTTGCCACTGCTTGGCAAGCCATAACTGCAATCAAAGACAACATATCAGTATATGTTTATACACACACTCCACTCAACTCTAGCAAGTCACAAGGGCAATCCCACCGGAATAATATTCTCATCTCCTAAATTTAATTTCTATACCTCAAACACTGAAATAGAGGATGGGATACAGGGAACTCCCACACCACATCCGCTAGAACTAAAAATAGTATTGGGGATAGGGGTGTAAATGAACAGAGCCGTTCAAGAGGAATTTCCCACATCAAATGAGAGTTGAGGTATCCCCAGCAGTTCGGTATACAGTAACAAGAACCCATTACTGGTCCTTCAGTTTGTTCTCTGCTTGGGCTGGCCAGCGGGCCGCCTATAGTGCAAAACAGTTTTTAAGTCTTGTTATGCAAGCCAAGCTACTAAGAGCTCAATCCCAAGCTCCATAATTGTAAGCGAGCGCCAGCCTGACCCGGAAGATACAGGCTCGCGAGCGCTAGCCTGATCAGGAAGATGCAAACTCTTGGCGAGCTCGAGCACCAGCTGGGTTTGTAGACAATGATTAGAGCCTAAGCAATGCCAAGGTTGGCTCGGCTCGTTCACACCCTTAACAGGGGATGAACAGTAAACCTCTAGTTCAAGGGGATTATTGAAGCGAATGCTCTATGTTTTAGAGGATTGAATAATTATACATTGTTGTGAGCAGTTCCTAAATTATATCACCTAAAATTTGGAAGAGGGTCTAATATAGAGTGACGGATAGGAGAGCCCTAAGGGCTCTTAGACCAACACTCCTAAATGAGCCCCTACCTACATTTTAGAGATTAAACTCAAGGGAACCATCCCACTAGTGTACATAATACTATTTAGTATCCTACAAAATAGGTGGTTTGCTACAATGATGCCCGTGAACTACAAGAATACCACTCATCCTCAGCTTTATTTTTATGTTTAGCAGTCTGGCGTTGTCATTACTTATTACCTATACCTCATACTCTAGTTCAAAATTTAGGGGATAGAGATCAAAATTTAGGGGCCAAAAATAGCTAACCTAGTGGGGATGCCCTATTCCAATCATTAGGGTACTCACACCAGTGGTTTTAATTGAACTCCTATACTAAATTTTAGAGATTAAACTGAAGGCAACACTCCCACCAGTGTATCCGATACTATGCAATCCCTTATAATAGAGGTTTTGCTAAAATATGCTCCTCGAATAGAGGGTTTGCTAAAATGGTCACCTTGAGCTAGAGGAATACTGCTTATCTTCAGTACAATTTTTATGTTTAGGGGTCTGGCATTACCATTCTCCATGCCTCAACCTCTAGTTTAAAGTTTGAGGGATAGAGATCAAAATTTAGGGGCCCAACATAGCTAACCGGATGAGAGTGCCCTAACTATTCGGTATCGTTCTCCAGTCATCACTTCTAATAGTCCCAATTTTTCTTTGGAAATTAAAATTAAAATATTTTTAAAAAATTTATGGATACTATGGGCATACTCCAATGGCGTTTAATACCAAAATACGGCAACTCCATAGGAGTTAAAAATCATGAGTAGACTAACACAACATTACATTTTCAATGAAAGTAAATTGCAGGGCTAGAAATACACAAAAAGTACTGACCAATTCCAACCATATCGCACCGTTAATAATGGCTCTATTACCGAAGAATGATTCTCATGCGTGGCTGTCAAAGGTCTAAACTGACCAATTCTACTAATAGACTATCCCAATTCATCATCCACTATCTGACATTCAACCCAAGTTAACCCCTAGCAAAGGGTTGGCGACCAAGTTCCACCACCACATACTGTGAAACCCCTAAGAGCATTCACACCAGTCTTTCTCATTTATTTAATTTCTAAATCTGGATTTCTAGAAAGTCATTCCTTTCACATCACATAAATTAAATATTTTAGAAAATGGTCCATACCTGTCTTTCTGTATAATTTCTTAAAATTATTGAAATAATCATATATAATACATAAATTTTGAAAGTATATTCTCACCTAATCGTAACAAAGGTTTCATAGGTTTGACAGGAAAAAAATATATATTTTTGCTATGGAGAAAGTGTGAATAGTGGATTTCTCCACTCAGAAATCTACTGCATATCTCCTGTTATTTCAAGAATGTTCAAGAGAAATATTTCTGAGGATTTCTCAATTGGACAACTAAGGTTCCATTTGGTGCAAGGATTATCTAGTTGGAAAATGTAACGGAAAGGAAATCTCTTTTCCATCAAATATTTCCACAAGAAATCCTTGGCCGAAACGAGCAAAATGTGAGATATATAGAAATGCAGCTATGAATGCTCTAGGTTAATACAGAAGACACTTTTTACACTCTACTCCCACATTCTTTTCGCATATTAGTCGCTTTCTTCGGGAACTTTCGACTTTTATTCATAAAATATATATATAAGTTTTGCCCGTAGCCCCTCCCTGCCCCATCTTCGATCCGCCAATGCTTGACTCAGCACTGCCATTTCAATTGATAATAACAAATAAAACCACTAAAGCCATGCATATTAGTAAACCCTAAGACAAAAACAAATTATTCAGAGAGAGGGAGAGAGAGAAAGAGAGAGAGGGAGAGAGATTGGTGTGCCTCTAATAGAATAGAGAGAGCAGAGCAGAGCTTAAAGTGAAGATTCGAACTGAATGTGGAGAAGAAATCGGAGGTGATATCGGCAAAGGAGCGCTGCTGATCTCCGGCCTTAAGCATCGCCATCAGCGATTTTGACTCTTCTAAGCTCATCATCATCTCCTACTGTGACTCCACGACGGAAAGAGCGAGAGAGAGAGAGAGAGAGAGAGAGAGGGAGCGCTAGGAGCTATTAGAAGGAGGAACAATTTTATGAACAAACCGGGCCCAGAGATGTTGAACCCAGCCCGGTGATATTAATAATGGGCCGGAAGAGATGGGTATATGCTTAGGTATTACAGTTCATGGAGTCGAGTCGAGCCCAGAAATAAGAGGGGGTGACCCGGATTCGGCCCAGCCCAGAAATAAGCGGTATAAAAGTGCACCTGACTGCCATGTATATGTTAGGTGTTGATTGGCAACAAGTCGAGTTTAGTCCCGCGAAGTATTAGTTATATTCAAACTCAACTCGAGTCGAACTTGTATTACTTGAGATCGAGCTAGACTTGAGTTTAAGTATAAGTCTGAACTCTAACTCGATTCGATATGAAATGACAAGACTCGGGCTCAACTTGTACTCACTCGAAAATTCTATTTTTTATATATTAATAAATAAATATATTAATTTATATTTTTTTATTATTCTAGCTACTCGCGAGTTTAAATATGGTGAGTATCTCATAACTTGATTCAAACTCGAGGATAAAAGCCTACTAAAACTCGACTTATTTACTACTCGAACCGAGCAATACTCGAGTCGAACTTGAGGTACTCAATAAAACCTCGGCTCATGGTCACTAGAGGTGATGATCTATTATGAGTGTAAATGAGTGCATTCCGGTATTGTAATTAGTGTTCAAATTAATGGTGATTTTTTTTTTTGCGTTCTCTAATCTTGCATTTATGTCTTCAAATTTGTATCTATGTTAATACGTAAATAGGTAAAATTGAAAAAAATGAAGTTAAGTCTATAACTCATCAACCCACAAAATAACATATCCCTTCTATTACTCGTGGGGCCCGAATCACGCCGCATTTAAGACAAGATTGATGATCCCAAGCCTAGCATCAGCTTAATGATAAATCCTCTCCTAGAGGCCATGTTATATTTAGAAAGAATGAGAACATCGTATCTGCAATTGAAAAAATAACGAGAGAAAGAACGGGATCGAAAATTGGAAACGGAAATATTTCCTATACAAGAAGTATTTGATTGCTTGGTTTTTAGACGCCTTCGCACCCAACAAATCCCAAGCCAGGATGAAAAAGCGTATTTGATTTTGGATACCAATTTCTTAGTTCTATTTTTATTCGAGCCACTAAACCATATAGTAATTGACTCAACAAAAGTTTATTTAATTTTACAAGGACCGCCTGATTGAAGGCATAGGCAATTAGAAGTAGGCCTGTCAAATCGATCCGGTCCAACATTTTTGGATCCGAGTCCGAATTTATATTTTATACCCATACCCTACCCGGAGTATTTCTTCTGAGTCTTTGAGTCCGGATCCGGATCAGACCTTTTTTCTTTATATATTCGGATCTCGGGCCTACACGTTGGGTACGGGCCGGGCTAGATGAGAGGAAATATGAGGGGACCCAGACCCTATCTAAAATAATTTGGGTAGGGTACGAATTTGGACCCAATTGGTCTGGATCGGATCTGAATCCGAAGGGTCCGAATAGAATATCAAATCATGAGTTATTTTGACACCCGTAATTAAACGGCACATGTGCCTTTCTTTTCTCGCAATTTATCGCAACACATTGCTTAAAGGAGGCTTTTAATTCTATTCCTTGAGTCTTTGATGACTCTCTTCTTATATTTCGCTTTCCAATTCTATTTCTGGATCAAATTAAAAGCATTCGAAAATATGATGAACACCAACCAAAAAAAAAAAAAAAGTGTCGGTTTAACAAATTTTCTCTCATAAATTCACAATCATTTCCTCTACACATCAATTTAAAGTGCTATCTGTAAACAGCTATAAAGTCAACTGTGAAAGCTCGAAAAGCCCAATTAAATTCTTCGTTCAATTAATCTCGAGTTAGTTGAGGAGTAAAAATGATATATCAACAAAATACAAAGTATAATGGGCAAATCCGACTTTCGCCAGCATGTTACCCGCATTGATCGGATGATTTTTAAATCTGATCATAGGTTTTAATTTAAATATAGTACTCCCTCCGTCCACAAATAATTAACCACATATTTAAATCAAGACGTCCAAAAATAAATGGACAATTCTATTTTAGGAGATATAACAATCATCACAATATAAACTGAATTACCTATATTACTCTTTCAATTATTAGGGATTAATGTCAAATCAACTATCAATAAAGTCAATTTAGATTATTTAACACCAATTCAAATTATAAATTTGTAATTACATAAAACTATGTGTCAAGTCAAACTATCCAATTAATTTTAGACGGATAGAGTACTTTATATATGAGGAACTAAACCTGATCACATGTGAAACCATTCATATTCATCTCAATGATAAACTAATATTCTGTCGTTGCTAACCAGACCAAGTAGGATTAGGTTGGATCTTCCAAATTCTTTTTAACGGCCAAAAATTATTTGTTCATGTGCCTGAAATAAGTCATGGTCGAACCGAATAATAATAATAATACTGTAATATTTTTTAAAATTTTCTAAGCATAATGACTTTTATCGGAATCATGAACATGGGAATTATTAATAATAAAAGAAATCTTGTATCTGTTCTAGATCTCATTCATGATCAAATCATGTTATTTCTTTCACGTATTTATATTTCCGGTTTTCGCATTATTAATTTCTTCATTATACTTTTTAATTAAACCCTATTGTATGTCGTAGGCGGACAACGCAGACGAGAGAAAACATCTCTTTAAAGGTAGTTGCTTCGAATGTTGTTTCAATTTTATTTTTTTTTTCGGAATTGGGTCTAACTCCATTGTTCAATTATAGCTTAGCCATTGCTAAACACGCTTTGGGATGATATTATTAGGCCGAAGCTAGCTATTCGAAGTTAACTTAGTTAGGCAATTTATCGACAAAAAGTTAGCTCCATTTGTCAAGTCTCAAACCTTACCTTTCACTTCAATGGACCTAAATATTGATCAATATAGTTATATATCGAGAGGTAAAAACTAAAAAGTACAAGAACATTGATCAATAAATCAAATCCATCCCAAGTTAATTAGTTCTCAACACATTTACACAGATTTATATAAACAAAGACCCCTCATTAATAATCAGCTTATCTTGATACGAATATCTACACGTAATCAAACTTGAAGCGAAATAAACAAACGCAGAAACCAAGAATGGCCGAGCGAAATGAGTTCCAGGCGACTCAGCCACAGAGCTAAGAGAAAGGGCAACCTGACAAGGTAAGTGTCGTACAGGTGTTTCGGGGAAACTAAGCCCATGACACTCTTCATTCATCCATATAAGCCGAAATCAAAACAGCTAATGAAAATCAATATATAGAGAGAGAGATAGATAGATAGATAGATAGATAAAATTGTCGTGGCGAAATAAGTGGGACTTTATACAACTGCCTGGACAAAGTGACCTCGATAAATAGTCCGATCATACATATCATCAAAATAGCGGGTACACGTGAACCTAATCTTATTTTGTACCAAGTTCCTATAATTTGGTCTTGTATTTACAAATCTGGTTGCCGATGGATGCATTGCGAACAATGATATCAAGATCGCACGACGTGGAAGAAACCACATGGATATTGAAGAAAAGGATTCGGACCTTCCCGGATATCCTAGTAAACGTATTGAGAGGCAACTTGCCCGCAGTCACATCGGAAAACAAATGGGAGTCGGAGAGAAACTGATCGCCCATCAACACCAAGCTCAAATTCATAGGCTCGGTCTGTCCGGCCGATATCTTCCCTTCCGGAACCGGCACCTCCCCGACCACCTTCCCATGGTAGCTGAGCACCGCAGAGCTGTTATGGTACTTGAACCCTACCCGGTTCGGGTTCTTAACCGAGAGAGCAACAGCGATGGTGAAGTTGATATCAATTCCGAGCCTTGGCAGGTCGAACGAGGCGTGGAAATCCGTTAGCCTCACAGAATTGATGGTGATCTCGGGTTTTTTTGATTTAAACACCATAAAAGCCAATATAACGACAATCAAGACGATAAGCAGCACCACCGCGGTCACCGCCAAACAAATGTTTCTTTTTTTCCTTTTCTTGTTGTAAAGATCATAGGTTGTAGGAGGGATAGTGGAGGAGGTTACACTTCCCACGGATTTGGCTGTTGATTTGTATAGAGGTTTGGAGTTGGATTCAAGTTCCATTGTTTTCTATTTTTGTTTTTGGTTTCTAAATTTTAGAGATTGTGGTTTGGGTGGTGGTGGTATAAATTGGGGGACAATAAAAGGGATCTTTAGCCCTCCCTTTTCCACCCAACGCCTAACTAGGAATAATTAATAAAGGCGTAGGAGGAGGTTGGGAAAGGAAAGAGTAATTTCAATTCATATATGCTGTATTTTGTGCTCTATCTTCAAGTTTGTTAGGCTGAATTTTGGTGCGTATTAGAAATTATTATGGGTGCGAACCACTTGACTCTATGGGCTAGTTGGATGCGCAAGCCGATAAAAATTACAAATTTATAATAAATAAATAAATAAAGCTGGCAAAGGGGAGAAATGAAAATAGGGATAGAATGAAAATAGGTGGTTCCCTCATGAATGGCTAGGAGTAATTTTAGGCCATAAAATAGGGGTGACAAATCAACCCTTATTAGACTTTGATTTGATATTCAATTAGTGGGAAATGATGGTCCCAGTAGAAAATTATTTTCAACTCACTAATGGATAATGTGCCAAAAAAGAGTTGTGATGATGGATGGGAACAAAAGATTGAAAATTATAATTAAAAATTTATTGGTTATGGAAGGGTATAAAAGAATTAAATATAAATTTTAGGTACGGCTAGCCTTACTCTTAATTATATTTAATTCAAAATTTATTGCATTCATCAGTGGATAAAATAATCAGATATAAATTTTAGGTATAACTAACCTTGCTCTTAATTATTAAATATGCTATATTTAAATATGTGCGATGCGCGAACTTGTCCTATTTTATTTTTTCGATTTAATTTTGATTCATTTATTTTTCGGAAATATATATAATAGCAAAAAACACCAAGTATGATATTCATTGAATTCACCTTTTCAATTAATATTGTTACCATCTAAGAGTTATTCGTGTTTCGACATGTCAATCATACTTAAATATATAACACAAATTTTTATTTTTATAATTTACTCACTCTAACATATTGATTTGAAATTTCACTTTTATCGTGATGATGATATTTTAAGTTATACTATTAATTTATATTTGTTTAATATATTTTCAATTACCATAAATTATATTTTTCAAAATAAAATATATCATGTGTATGATTTTATATAGATGAATATATTTGTTGTTAACTTTTTTGGCTCCATGCAAGTAGTGTGACATAGAGGGTGGAGAGAATTGCACCTTGAATATTTTATTATCGAGAAAGCATATTTTAACCCACCATGCTATAAATGATATCATTTTTAATTTGTACTTTAGAAATTTAAATTTTATTTTTTCAATTTTCAATTACTATTTATATTTTTATTAACCTTTTTTATTTATTATTCTTGGTGTCATCATGAAGTAAAAATATTGCCTTCAAAATACATAATAAATAGATTATATTTGGCTATTTTTACTTTGAGATTTTTCCATTCATAGTAAATGCATATATGCTAAAAAGAGATGGAAAATTTAATATATCTGCTTTCTAAAGAGGGATGATGTCAAAGGGAAAAAAAATATGGAAAGAAATTATGCTTAAAAAAATACACCATATGAGCACATCTTATTCGAGAAATAAAATTATTGTGTACCTAACAAAAGAAATATAGAATTTACTCACACCCAATCCGCCCAACTCTTTGCCGATAAAATTCCAATTCTGAAAAAAGAGTTATTGACCTTCTCCTATCCTTGCTAATCTTGTTGAATTTAAAAGAGTTATCTGACCAAATGTTTCATAATTATAAAACACATAGTATAAATTCATCCCTACTATTGTACCTTATATGATGGAATAAGGTAATTTAATAACTCTAAAAAAATCATATTTTCCAAAAAAACAAAAATCTCATTTATTAAAAATGAACACATTGATGAGTAACGTACGACCCTAAATTTAGTAATATAAACTCAAAGTTTAAAATATTAGAATTGGATCCATGCATAAAAATAATAATAATAATAATAATAATAATAATAATAATAAAGATAATAATAATAACAAAGATAATAATAATAATAAATTTTAAGATAATAATAATAATATTAATAATATTAATAAAGATTGTAACAATGATTATTGGAAAAGAGTGAATCTAATGAAAACAATAATATAAGAGAAGGCTAAGAGAAAAAATTAAAAATAAACTAAGTTATTTGTTGTGATATAACCACATTCTAATTCAATGAAATTTTAATTATTTGACAACACGTATAGACTATTTCAAATTTAAAAAGTTGAGGTCAATTGTCATATAACAAAAATATATAAAAAGAACAACAGAAAAAGGATATACAAACTAATAAGGTTTGAAAGACATACTTACACTATATATTTTTTATAAATCAAAAATATTTTAATTTCCAAAAAAAAAAGAAAGGCATACTTACACCAAAAAAATAGATGAAATAATAAGAATTAAGTGTAAATAGACATATTTATACTAAAAATAATTAGATGAAGTTAGAAAAAATGAGTCATAAATAAACAAAAATAGGGCAAATACGAATCAATAAGCTTGTGATTAAGAAGTAACAAATTATAAAATTAATCAATGCATGAACATGCCACAACACCCAGAAAAAACAATTTTAAAATTTTTACATAAAAAGAGAAAAAAAGATGCATTTAAATAAAAAATTGTATGATGAATTTTCACGTTTGAAAAATACACAAAAAGAATAATAAGAAAAAGGTAAAAGGATGAAAATAAAAAAATATAGATAAAAAAACACACAGAAAGAATAAAAAATAATAATAATTGAATTAAAAAAAACATAAAGAGGATGAAGAAAAAGAATAAAGATTATGATTTAGTAGTAGGAGATAATATAATATAAATCTACTCTTATCATGGTATACGGAATTTGATAATTATATTATTTAATAACACCCTCATAAGGAATAACAAAAACAAATTACAACCTATAATAAAAAATAAAGAAATGTATGTAAATAAAAAGACTGTATGATCAATTAAATGTTAAAAAATTATACAAAAAAAAATAAACATACACTAAAAAATTATGTGAAATAATAAAAAAATTAAAATAGTAATAATTCACATTAAAAATAATTACAAAAAGATGTAAAAAAACGTGACAAAAACCAAAAATGAGGAAAATACAAATCATCAAGATTGTGATTAAGTGTTTGTAAATAATATAGCTAAACCTTGCAGATACACGCCACAACACCCAAATACAGAAAAACAAAATTGAACTATTTGAATTAAATTTCGTATTTTAATTTTTCAATTAAATTTTGATTCATTTATTTTTCGAAAATATATATAATAACAAAAACCACCAAGTATAACATTCATTGAATTCACCTTTTAAATTAATATTGTTACCATCTAAGAGTTATTTGTGTTTCAAACGTACTTATAATTTTATTTAAAAATTTTATTTTTATAATTTACTTACTCTAACATCTTGATTTGAAACTTCACTTTTATCGTGATGGATATATTTTAAGTCATGCTATAAATTTATATTTATGTTTAACATACTTTCAGTTGCCATAAATTATATTTTTCAAAATAAAAGATACCATGTGTAGGATTTTATATAGATGAATAAATTTGTTGTTAATTTTTTTGGCTCCATGCAAGTAGTGTGACATAGAGGGTGGAGAGAATTGCACCTTGAATATTTTATTATCGAGAAAGCATATTTTAACCCACCATGCTATAAATGATATCATTTTTAATTTGTACTTTAGAAATTTAAATTTTATTTTTTCAATTTTCAATTACTATTTATATTTTTATTGACCTTTTTTATTTATTATTCTTGGTGTCATCATGAAGTAAAAATATTGCCTTCAAAATCTGCAATAAGTAGACTACGTTTGGCTACTTTTATTTTGGGAGTTTTTCGTTATATCTGCTTTCTAAAGAGGGATGATGTCAAAGGGAAAAAAAATATGGAAAGAAATTATGCTTAAAAAAATACACCATATGAGCACATCTTATTCGAGAAAAAAAAACTTGTGCGCCTATAAAAAGAAATATAGAATTTAACTCTAACGTATCCGCCCAACTATTTGGCCATAAAACTCCAATTCTAAAAAAAGAGTTGTTGACTTTCTCCTATCCTTGTTAATTTTATTAATTTTAAAAGAGGGATAATTGACTTCCGTTAATACATGTTGCTCATAATATATAATTAGAGTTAAAAAGAAGAGAGTATTCATATAGTATTTCAAGTGAATTTCTAAATTACCAAGTAAGTCAATAACAATAACTAATCAATCAAATGATTTAAATACCTCAAACCAATTTGAAATATAATAATATATTTTAACCCAATTATATTGATCAGAAAAACGGTTAGGGTAGCGACAACTCATATAATATTGACATGATCATTTACGCCCTTTTATGTATAGAAAAGATATATGCGATAAGTACATAAAAAATAAAGTTTAAATTTTATCCATTGAGATTTTTATGCACAGGGCTTGAGTAGCTATATTATCTGACCATGTGTTTCGTAATTATAAAACATATAGTATAAATCCATCCCCACTATTGTACCTTATACGGCAGAATAAAGTAACTTAATAACTCTAAAAAAATCATAATTTCCAAAAAACAAAAATCTCATTTCTTAAAAAATGAACACTTTGATGAGTAAGATACGACCATAAATATAGTAATACAGACTCAAAATTTAAAATATTAGAATTGGATCAGAGGTAATCATAAAAAAAATAAAAAAAAAAACATATAAAAAAAAAAGAATGATAATAAAGATAGTAACAATGATTATCAGAAAATAGTGAATATGATGAAAACAATAACATAAGAGAAGGTTAAGAGAAAAAATTAAAAATAAACTTAGTTATTTGTTGTGATATTAGTATATTCTAATTCAATGAATTTTTAATTATTTCACAACATGTATAGACGATTTTAAATTTAAAAATTTGAGATCAATTGTCATATTGCAAAAATATATAAAAAGAATAACATAAAAAGGATATACAAACTACTAAAGTTTGAAAGACATACTTCAAAAAAATAGATGAAATAATAAGAATTAAGTGTAAATAGACATATTTATACTAAAAATAATTAGATGAAGTTAGAAAAAATGAGTCATAAATAAACAAAAATAGGGCAAATACGAATCAATAAGACTGTGATTAAGAATTAAGGAATTTTAAAATTAATCATTGCAT
>MKEJ01060305.1:0-13874 GCA_001753735.1 Embelia ribes
CCATTTTGGAGTATCTGTGCTTCCTAGTATGCATTGATGTAATTTCTTCATGTTTGATTAGTAGATTTTACAGCTCAGATGTTTCTTTCCTCCAGAGTTGGATTTTCTATTATGGCTATGACTTGAATGAAAATGACGTATGTTTATATGTAGATCAAAGGAAGTCCCGTGCACAACGTGCAACATATGAGTATTTGTGGGGAAAGTTGTTGGACGTATTTCCTGATCATAGCAAGGAAGCTGAAGAACATCTCTCAAAAGCAGTAAGGGAATAAAAATTGTAAATCCTTGTTGTTTTTCATCTCCTGTATAATCGGGATGGACTGATGTGATGGTTGGGACTTTTCTATTCTAGGTAAAGCTGAGTCAATCTCTTGCAGATGCTTGGTTGTGCTTGGGTAATTGCATTTGGAAGAGGGGAGTTCTAACTGAAGCAGAGAACTGCTATAAACTTGCACTCAGCAAGGTCGTTACTCCGTAAAAGTTTATCTGTGCAATTCAAGTGATGCATTAATGTTGCATTCTTATTTCTTATTGTTCTGCTAAGAAGTCAATATCCCCTGCAGGCACCAGACAAAAAGATACTTTGTCAATTATCAATGCTTGAGAGAAAAATGGCCCAAGGCAAGGATCTTGCACTTAGTTCTTACTTTTTCCATTGTGTTCTACTCTTGCTGTGGCTTTGCTTGCTTGCCGTTTTTGGTAGAATACAGAATTTATGGAAGCCTTTTCACGTTAGATCTGGAGAGACTACAACTCCCAGGCCTTCGTTTTCCAAATGTAGGATAACACGCAGCTTTGTGGTGTGATCTGTCTGCAGTTCTGTTGCCAATGGTAATTTGTGGAAATGATCCTTGAGCAAACTCTTGAACTTTAATCTTATGAGATAAGATAAAAGATGAAGTTGAGAGTGTGTGAGCATGTGGGGAATAGATTTCCAGTTGACTTCTCAAGGCTTTATTTCTGCTTTCCATTATTTTCAAGATGTTAAACTGAGACTATGATAATGCTTTTTCAGAAATTAGAAGAAATGACAAAATTAAAAAAAAAAAGTTATTAATCAGGAGATTCTTGTAAATGAAACCAGAAACCGACAACTGACACATTCTGCCTGTAATATTCGAATTCTTTCAGTTTCAAGGCTCGCAAGGAGTGCGGTGTGTATTTCGCTTCAGAATCTGGTTTATTCAATTGCCACAGATTGCACAGTTCCTTGATGCAAATGCGACCTGACCCAGCTCTTCAGTACATTCACATTCACAACTAATTAGTTTTTCTCTTTCTAGGTTCTTCTAATGCCACAGAGATTGTGAAGAAAAGTATTGATCATGCCAAGGAAGCTATTATGCTAGATGTGAAAGATGGATACTCTTGGTGTAAGGCTTTTATTGGATCTTATAGGCTATCTAATTGATTTTAATTTCCATTACCTCCTTATGTATTTATGTGCTTGTGATGCCTTGTTTCGTATATTTCAATTTCGCTTTCCAAAATGACAAGATAGTGTGCCCTCAAAGTTATGCAGCTGATGTCAATCAGTTAAATACAGTTTACTCTAAGCACCAAAAATTTTGGTGCACTGTTTTCCCTAGGTAATTTATATAGTGGCACAACGGTCCAGGGATTCAATGCCACCACCTCTCTTTGTGGAGGGTGGAAATGGATACATCTTAGGCCAAATGGTTCATGGTAACTGGTGTGCGTAGTTATCATGAGGAAGTTCTATAAATGAATGAGATAAACTATCACAAGTTACGTTTGTAGAGACAAATAATCTTTACCTCGCGTACTTGGTATGTTTTTCACCACTTAAAAAAACATCTGGGGTTTTGAACTTCAGAAGCACAAAGAACGGACTTGAATAGGGAAACTTAGAGCAAGTGACTGTTAAGGGGTAAGTTGCCAAAAATAAAAGACAGCTTATCCTCACAAATTTGGACTTTGTTTTTACCTCTTTTTTGCCTTGTTTAAGTTTTAAGGTCTCACTTCCCCGATTGTATTTTTTGAACAATTGGCAAGCCGATTTCCTTTGTAATGATAAACGTTTCTCTCAATTCAGCTCCAATCTGCATATGTTTCATCGATCGTTATGAAGTTGCTTTTAGGTCTAAATCTGAAGTAGGGGAATGAAAATAATGGGTGAGAAGGTTGGGAATTTCCTGGAGGCGAATGCCTGGTGAAGAGAGAGGGGACTTAAGGGAGAACAAATCTTTGGGTGCCTCTAGCTTTTTTGTGCTTTTATTTACTTTCGCAACTTAGATCTTTTGACCACCCTCATAATCACTCATTTATGCATGTGCCACAGTTTTTTAGCCCATGTTTTGGTTCCTAAACTTCCATTTACTTGTGTTGATACTATCCATTTTGTTAACAACTTTACACTTTACTGGCAGATAACCTCGGAAATGCATACCTCACATGTTTCTTTGTTAATGGAGCATGCGATCTCGACAAACTTCTGGGATCTTTAAAAGCATATCAAAATGCTGTACGTCTGATTTGCATTTTCTATATAAGCATTGGTTTTTTTTCTCTGAATTTGAATATGATTGACAATCTTTTTACAAAGTATGTCTCTTATTCTGCTACTGCTTTTAACATCTAGGAGTATGAGTATGCTATGTATCAGAAGAAAGTTATGTCTTACTCTTTATGATGGTTATCAGGAGAAAGATGAAAGCATGAATACCAACCCCGATCTCTATTTCAACTGTGCAACAGTAAGTTTTTTCTTGAATATAATCAGTAGAGCGAAACATTCGCTCAAATTCATATTAGATGAAAATCTATTCTTTTTTCATTTTCATTTGGAGCTTGTCTCTGATTAAATGAAATCATCTATGGGTAATATGAGAGATTGCTGATTTGAACTGGGTAAAATATCTATCTCCTTGACTGATTCTTTCAAGTAGAGCCAGGCCCCTGTATGATGAACGCGGCTATACCTTGAGAGTCAGCTAGAACAATATGAGGGATGAAACTGCTTGGGCAAACTTCATGTTCTGATCAATATTTGCTGGGTGGATGCACTGGATGGCTGGTTCTTAGTTAGCCAAATATTCATCTGCAACGTTTGTTTGTTCATATCATGTATCATGGTTTTTGGGGAAGCTTATACTGTGTATGTTGATTCATGTGGTTACTTGTGGCGGAGTACCGATAAGGATTGTTGATGCTGTCTTGAAATGGGCAATGTACTCGAAAATCATCTGTTCTTTTTCCAGAATAACTGGATTGGTGAAAGTCAATGTCCTTTTTTGAAATTGAAAATTTGAATATAATGCTGCTGTGTAATCTTATATATCTATCTTTTACCTGCATTATTTTTTCTTTCAATAAAATCTCATTTCGAGGATGAGCTTCATACATATAAGATCACAAGAAGTATGTGTATTCAGGTACACAAGTATCTAGAAAACTATGAGAGGGCACTTAGTGGATTTGAAGCTGCTGCCTCAAGGGATCCTACTCTCAACGCCACTGAAGAGGTCCGCAGGATTGTCAACCTCCTTGACAAGTTGGACAATTTTTTAACGGTGAGGAAATATCTGTTACTGGCCCTAAATAAAATATTTGAACCTCATGCTTTCAGTTATTGATCTGCATTGAGCTTTAGATAATTTCAGAATACTATCCTCCGAAACTGTTTGGTTGACAGCAGGAATTGAACTTGCTAGTCTTTGCATTCTTATATGGATTAAGTTTTTGTGAGTTTGATGGAATCATATCCACAATTTTATATATGTTCTTTCCAACACTCCAAGTTACCCGTACTTATATCAGCTACCTGAATTTGTGGACAAGATCATCGTTTCCAGCAACTACTCTGTCGTTAGGCATTCATGCATGTCTTTAGATCACTTTTTGCTTTGTGATATAATTCATGATTGTTTGTACGGACAGATAGTTGTTCTTTATTAAACATGATTTTAGTCCTCTTTTGTCAAGATGGTTGTTAACTTGTAAAACCTTTGTCATACAGAGACAAGCAATGGCTAAGCGACCTGCATTTTTGGCATCTACTGTAGGTGCAGCTAATTGTAAGCTATCAACTAATCCTTTAGGCTTCTTGAATCGCATTATTTCCTCTTGGAGGGCACCTGTCATATCATAATATAAAGGCAACCTTTTTCTTGCAAGTGAATCCTTCATATACAAGAGCCATAGTAGAGAACCTAGCAGATGGTCTGAACAAAGGAGTTGCAATTGATGGAAAAGTGCTTTTCTTTGTGACGCATGAGAACGTGTCTCCTTTGTTAGTTAACATATGGCGCTTCAATCTCTCTCTCTCTCTCTCAGACGTGGCTTCAAGGGTGTTCCGATCACAGGCTGTGAAAGGAATATACTTTTCCTCTTACTGTATGTAACTATATGTAACTTTGTTTTGCAGATACTATTTGTTATGTGATTTAAACCAGGCTTGCTTTGCTATTTCAGTGTATGGGATGCGTGATGATGCAGTAAGTCTTCAAGTCTATTATTTAGTTGGTGATTCTGTAAATGTGGTTTCTGAATATTCTTTGGGCTTTCTCTCCTTTTGATCGTGTGAAATAATTTCGGATGAAACAAAAGGAGAAGGTTTCTCGACTAGTTTAGGGTACTATATACTGAAATAGAATTTTACAATCATGCGAAACTGCTCTGCACAGAAAAGAATTTCTGTAAGTTAGAAAGTTGTATCCCACCTGCCTCTTCCCTACATCCATCCCTGACATGCTTCATTGTTATTTGTCTGTTGTCTATTTAGGTGAGGGTAATGCTATTTTTTTCCCATTTGTGTTGTTCTTTTTCGTGCTAATACCATCTGTATGTTGTTTCTGTCCTACGAATTTGATGGAAATCCGAGTAATAATGGACTGTTTTAAGGAGCTCACTGTTAGTTCTTCTAATCTCCATATTGTGAGATTCTCATCTAATTTTTGCTCTAAACTAGGTAGTATGGTTCTTGATCTGCTAGAATAAACTTTGATATCCATTTTGTTTGCTTATATATTGAATCTATACTTTGAATTCGATGTATGGTCTCTCGCAGATTAAAATTGGAGACCAGGTAACTCTATTGGATCCTAACTTTCGGAATGTTAATTTTTCTTGGAAGGGAAAGGTATGCTGTGGTTTTTTCTTTCTAATACCTTTATTTTTTTTTTATAATTTCGTAGGGGTAATCATTTTTTTTATAATCTCGTAGGGGTAGTCATGTTTTGAGTAAAAATTGTTGGTTTGTCATCGTCCTTTCTCTTTATTTATGCAATGTATCATATATGACTTGTTTTTGAATGCGCATGTGAATACACAGCTATACCGCTTCAAGTCAGTCCGAGTGGATTTCTTAGAACAAGTGCTTGTGAATGGCAAAGCATTATCTTCATCAGACCAAGTAATCCGAACATCAATCCATGCTCAACATAAAGCTTGAAGAATTCAGATAGCTGTCTCTGTCCGGGTTTGTAGCTTTGTTATAGCGATACGTAAAAAATACTGTAAATCCTTGCCTCAGAGTTCACTCTGCAAAACTTGAAGTGGAAACTGTATTTTGCTCGATTCATTGAAAGGTTTTTGTGACAGCTGGCATATATCTGAACTGACCCCTATAGCTATGTCACTTGTACATTAAAATGGAGATTTTGCTACTCATTGGGATGCTATCTCGTATCTTTAAACTGTCTTATATTTCCTTGTTAATCGTCACTGCATCAAATCTACTACAGTGTCCAAAGTATTCCTCAGGGGACAAGTTTCTTGCACTAGTTTTAGATTTAGTATCAATTATCTTCGACTTGTGATTTTTTTTCTTTATTTTGTTCTCACAAATTAATTCAACGATTTCAGAAAATTACAGTACATGAGTATTAGTAAGCGCGAACTTTTATTTAAATTAACATCTAATATTTAGATACTAAAAATAAGTAGCATGGCTTAATGCCTAATCGTACAAGCACCCATCAGAAAGAAACCAAATAAACAAAAGCACAAAAAATGAAGAGAAACATAATTATAGCTTGAAACTACTAGGCTTGAGCTGCTTCCACAATTTCAGCTTCCATCTTCTCCATAACAGCACTCTTCTCTTTCCCAACCTCTAAATCTTTCACCTCATAATCCAAATTTTTAGTTTCTAAACCATTAAAACTCTCATTAATTACAATAATCTCCTTAACCCAACCCTTCAATTTGGCCACGGCCTCTTCATTAAGCCTAGGCACGGTATGCCCCTGAGGGTGCCTTAAAATCAGAGGCTCTACAAAAGCACTCGCAAGTTCCTCTGATGGTATCTTCAACCAATCCTTTTCCCCAATAAAATGAACAGATTTAACATCGATTGCCTCCTTATATGCCACATCACATATACTCGGGGCCCGAAACTTCGAGCCGGAAATAGAAACGAAGAGTTTCAGTTTCGGGTGACTTTTCAAAACAACTCCTTGTTTCTGGTACCCAAGTAAGAGCGCCAATAGTGTTGCCCCCTGGGAAAACCCTAGGAACCCGTCAAACGGGCCTTTGGTTTCTATGTACTCACACAAGTGAGAGATGCATTTTTCCAAGTTTGTGTATTCGGTGAAATCCTCGTTGAATTGGAACCACTCGAAATAAGGTCCGGGGAAGATACCCTCTATTTCTGATTTTCCACCTGCTGGGAAAATCCCATCCGGAAAATCCATTTCGAAGTCGGGAAATATGGCAGGATCCCATTTGCTGATTTGTTTCCCGAGGAATTTCCCGCTGGTTCGGAATCCGTGTAGACACAAGATCTTCATCTTCTTTCTTCTCTTCAAATGCCAATGTTTTTTTGGGTATATTTGCTAACCAAAGGTAGTTGTGTAGTGAAATAGCACAACAGCTTTTTGTATATTCACTTATTTATGTAGTGTAGCAACCACCAGTTTTGGTAGCTGGAAAATGTGGGGAGGGTTCTACTTCCACCTACCCCATAAATTTACAAGGCAGTTCTATTTACACGATTAAAGTCATTATTTATAAATTGATTAATTTATAGCTGTTTTCATGATAAAAAAAATGCTATTTACACCACGAATTAATTATTCCTTAAAAAAATGAAAGTTACATAATTGCCCTTCATATAAAAAACATAACTTAGTCATTTTTATTTATTTATTAATTGTCCCTTCTCTCTGTATGTACACTGTCTCTCTCTCTCGCTATACTCTATTTGTTGCAACCGCACCACACGCCCACTGAACACCCTGCCACATGCCACCGCCGGACCGCGCCAACCCCACTGCAACGCCAACCAACCACCATAACCACCGTCACCACAAAATGGAACCACCAAGTAACCTATTCTTTTCTCCCCTCAATTAAATTATGAAATTTTTTAAATATTTTTCTTTAGGTTTCAAATTTAGTACATTATCATGTATTTGAATTTTTTGAATTGATTCAATGCTAGTAATTTTGGTAGTTATACTATAATTGATAGAAATATAAATTTTTTGAAGTTTAAGTGAATTTAGTGTATTATCACATGTTTGAAATTTTGAATTGATTAGGTTATAAATTGATTGAAATGGGAATTTTTTGTTGTTAATAGTTGAATTTAGTGCATTATTGTGTGTTTGAATTTATTACATTCGAAAAATCTGTTGCCACTTTGAAATATCTGTTGTTGGAATGGATAAAATTCAACAATCAACCTTTTGAATGTCTAACCGAACATTCGATACTCAAGTAAGCGGATGTAGTACATGGCCAAATAGACTACATTCGATTATAGAGGAACGAATGTGTAGCTAGACATTCAAAAATAGACTGATCGAATGTATAAATTTCGTCAAATAATAAGTTGAATATGTTGCTTGATATTTGTAAATCTGTAGGTCGAATGTGGTTCATTTGAAACTGTTTTCAATGCTCTACATTCGACCATACAAATTGCGAATGTCTTTGCATACATTCAAATTTTATTTTCGAATGTCTACATTCGAGCAGTAGATGGTTGAATGTATCTGTAGACATTCAAACTTATGAAGGTTGATTGTTGTTGAACCTGTTAATAATTTTATAAATGCATTACATTCGACATCTGTAGGTCGAATATGTGCATTCAATCAACTAATTTTTGAATGTCTTTGTTGACATTCGTACCTCATAATTTTGAATGCCTCTTTTCAGACTTTGTATTAGTGTTCCACTATTTATATGTTGCATTGTATTTCATTCTTATAACTGCTTATCGAATGTTTTCTGATTATTTATATTGTATTATTTTTCAGAGAAAAGACCTATAATGAAGAATCCTTCTGTGCCATTGGGTAATAAACCTATTAATAAGTTAAATAAATGAGGGCCTATTGCATCTGTATGGAAGGAGATGGAGGAGGCAAGAAAGGAGCAGGGTCAAACAAGAAAGGAGAAGAGAAAATGAGTTCTTACTAAAAATAGTGAAATTATAAAAGAGGATAAGAATGAAGAAGAAAACCATAGCTATGAAAGTGGAAGTGATAGTGGGATAGGAAGTGAAGACAAAAGGGAAGAAGAAGAAAAAGTTGAGGAAGCCGGTAAAAAGGAGGGTAATAAAAGTAGAGGCACAAATGGTAAGGATTCAAGAGGAAGTGACGAGCAATCAGGAGGAAGTGATGAGGAATCGGGAGAAAGAAACAAAGACGATGATGCTCCTGAAGGTGGAGAAGGTTCACAGATCGATAAGGGAAGTGGAGGTGGTGCACAGATCGAGAAGGGAGGTGATGCTGGTGCACAAACCGAGGAGGGAAGTGGCAATGGTTTACCCACCTAAGGCGAAGATAGCGGCAGTGTACCTTACAGGATGTGACCTCCCACTAAGGATTTTAGTGTGAGGGGGTTGTATACAAGTTTCAAGCATTATGATGTTGCGAAACTTTTGCAGAAAAATCTTGACGTAACAGAGGAAGTCAATTGTTATTTTTTTTTTATTATTGCAAATTGATATATATCTCATATTTGTTTTTTTATAGGAACGAAAGCCTTTGAAATGCCAATCACACTGCGGGATGAATAAGAAGAAATCTAAAATCAATTTAAGGTGAGCCCTCTCTACACACTTACCACCTCATCGTACAAGACTGCAAATCGGGTTATTATATCGGCATTCATTGAGCAGTAACATCCGAAGACGAATATATTTCATTTCCCATTTTGGGAGATGACCATTACCTTGATGATATGAAGTATATTATGGTCTCCCAGTTAGTGGAAAGGTGATGTGTGAGAAGCTACCTGAGGGACAATAAATTTTTTATTTTATTTTTAGAGCTCTTGATATTCCCGCTATGAATATGCAGGCTGAATTGAATAAGACCAAGGGATTTTGTGTGAGGATGGAATGGTTGAGGAACAAGCTAGCGGGTCGTTATCATTGAGGGTAAAGAAGGTGTTTATACTGCAAATAGGTTGTATGCTATTTCAGGATAAGATGGGGGATAAAGTCTATGCGAAGTATCTCTCGTATTTACTAGATTTGAGCAAGGTTGGGGATTGGGCGTGGGGTACAAGTGGATTAGCTTATTTGTATAGGATGCTTGATAGGACAACTAGGGGGAAAACGGAGTCTATGGTAGGATATCTTACACTACTGGAGGTACAAATTATGTTTACTAGATTAATTCTTCTAATTTTTATTAATTTACAAACTAATCTTAACTGGTAATAAAAATTTTCTCTCAAGCATGGGTGTATAAGTGCTTTTGAAGTCAAAAGGCTCAGACCTACGAAAGTATTGACAGAAGGAATGGCACGAACTGTGCAATAGGATTCGAAATTCTTGATGGGCTGGCAAGTTAGCTTGCAGTCCCTTCATTTCCTGCGAATTCAAATCGATAACATGACTACTGATGGTGTAAATATTTATAGTTTTATACTAGTTAAGTTGTGTAGTCCTTTTTTTTTTTTCTATTTCTGGTATCGCAGGTTGTTTGCATGCCATACCACAGTATTTCAGAAGAGATGGATGAGATAGTGTGGTTCCCTGAGTGCCTAACTGAGGACGATATTATGGAGGCCTATCATCCCGACCATGTGTTGTGCCAATTTGGATATGTCTAGATGGTACCAGATATCCTGATCAAACCATTGAGAGCTAAAAGGAAAAAGAATCCAAAAAAATACATGGTAAAAAGCTCGGAGCAACTAGAAAATTTTGTGAGTTTTCATAATCACCTTCTTAATATAGTCACTCAGGGTTTACGGGTGCAGAAACTGAGTAATTCCACGACTGATTATGAGGTCTAGTACAATGACATTGGTATACCTCATCTCAATTATATGTGACACACAGTTTGAGAGCTCTGGAAAAATCTGCTGGAGATGTAAGACATGATTTATCAATGTTTATTTTTATTTCTTACTTTTGGTAAAAAAAATTTGATAATGTGTATATTTTTTCATAGGATTATGTCAAGAGGAAGCTGGTTGCCATAATTTGTGAACGGGTGAACAACAATAGGAAGTATATAAAAGCACAACTGGTTAATAAGATGAAAGAAATGTTTATTTTGCTAGGAGAAGGCAAACTCGACAAAGTTGAAGAGAAAGGTGAGTCAATGAGGGCCAGAAAAATAACGGCAGCGGATAAGGGCAAACATGTCGAGGGTAGCCGAAAAGCCCAAAAATTGAAAGGCAAGGGGAAGAAAAAAAAAGTAGACTAGGTTTGATTAGGTTTACTTTTTAACTTAATGGATAATTTGATTAGGATTTGGTTGTATTATCGTATGTATTTATGTTTAGTTATTGGACAATTTGATAAGGATGTGATATGTTGCTTATATTATTATTTAATTATGAAATATGATATGTATGTTGTTGTTATTGGACATTTTAGGCAGCGGATATGTTGTTTATATTGTCGTTTAACTATTAAATATAACATCGTTTAATATTATTTCAATGTTATTATGTTGTTTGACGTTTGTGTATGTTTCTGTTTGAAACGCATGGAGAATAAATGCCTAGGACCTACATTTGATAATCATGTTTTTGAATGTCTTCTGTTACATTCGTATTCTTAGGTTTCGAATGTAGGCCTTAAGAATACTGGACTTACATTCGATAACCACACATTCGAACGTCTAGCTGGACATTTATCGTCTCTGATTTCGAATGTGGTCTTGAGAACACTATCATTGTCAAAGTTCTCAAGACCTACATTCGATAACCAATGACTAGCAAGACATCCGTGGTCTAAGATTTCAAATGTGACTCTAAGAACATTGACAAAAATATTTCATTTTCGTCATTACAAGATCCATCTTAATAATACAAAAATCACAGGGTTTACAAAATATTATATTTCCACTAAATCATTAGAAAGTCAACAAAAATATAATATCTTCACAAAATATCATATTTTTACTAAATCATTACAAAGTACCCATCATTACAAAATATTGTATTTGTACAAAATATCATATCTACACAAAATAATTATCCTCCACTAAATTATACAAGCAAATTATAAATCAATATTCACCCCATTTCTACCACTAGGACAAAATAATTTCTCCCCAGCCTTGAGTAGTTATTTGTATATCTCTTTCCATCTTTTAGCTTCCCTATTACTGTATCTCTCCCATGGTTGACAAATAAAAGGCACCGGACAATTTTCAGCCATTAAAAGCGAAGTATAATGACATTTATTTATGTGGACAATCCAAAAATGCATAGGCTTGTTCGATTGCGGACCCATCTTATATGGAAAATATATTAGCGTGGTGGTGGGAGAGAAAATGGTGATCACTGCACTAAACTTCTCGACCATAACCCATAACATGCTTGTCCTATCCATCAACTTATTCGGTGGGCACTTCCCATTTTCACGTGGTCAAATCAAATTTCTCATTAACTCACATACGAGCCTGGGTTGGAACATAAGTTTCTCATAGTCAATTAAGTGGGATTTTAGCTATTCCATGACACCAACCTGATGTTGGGACATTCTTCCTCTGATATACCTATCCTTACTATGATTGAGTGATAACCACAATTTCCATCCCCCGTAACATTAATCACCTCAAAAATATACGACACTATCATTTCCAAAATCCACTCCAAATAATATAAGACATTAGTCCACTTTAGCTCAACTTTTGATTCACACTTCGCGTCAATTTTTGATTTATCCTTCGACTTATCCTTCGGCTTACTCTTGGATATACTCATGTTCTTTCTCTTATACCCACTTACCAATGATTGAGATTATCGTACTGTCGCAGCTATGTTGATATGCTTAAAAAGAGACAAGTCTCATTTCGTAGACTTCTTATAAGTTTGTATAACCGAGCCCTTATTCTGACTCTATTTGAGCCTCCCTGAATTTTAATTTTCCTGGGTGGCATCTTGAGTACCATGGTATTTGGCTCGATTACTTCATGGAGACGATCAGCCAAAACTATCCTCATCTCTGGCGTTGAAGTCTCATACCTCTTCAAACTTTTTAAGCAATGCATTTACGTCACTCCCATCCTCATTTAAAGTTAGCCCTTCCACGGAGAGGGTTCTTCAGTGGATGTCGACATCCTGGAAGGGGATACTATTCCTCTTCTTCATGCATAATGAGATTTCGTAGGTATACGTTAAACTATGAGTTTTCCTCAGTGTGCATCCACACCTAATAGGATCATCCCCTACAAATTTCACTCTATTTATCAAGACTTATTAGTTTAATTACTAATATGGACATATATACGAGTAGAAATCGACACCAATTCTTTTCGAGAATTTCAACCAGAATCTTTTGGAAGCTACCTCTAATGTTTTCAACTTGTTACTGGCCCATGACAACTATAGCTTCCTAGTGCTTTACCAAGTTGCTAGTTGATATCAATAGCGAATTCTTCAAGACCACATGCACTCTTTCGGCTAAGCTTATACACGCGTTTCCCAAGTGGAACTGTGATGACCCAGGCTTTTGAGGACCCGAACCATTAGGTTTTATAATAACTAGATAAGAAACTTCAAGATTTATCTATTAATAATCATGATAGGGTTCAACTAATAAATATCAAGAGCTCATTGTACTTACATTCCAAAAAAAATATAAACATGTGTGCAATACTATAGATCAATTGGCTCACCCGATCATTACAGCTGAATATGAAACTTCTAAAAAAATGAACTTTTATTATGTCCATACAAAATCTATCTTCTAATCGAGCAAGCCTTCTACTACTGTCGATGTAACGTTCCGGAAATTTTAAGTGCATTTTTTCGCACTTATAATGATAATATTGTAGTACATACATATTGCATGATTGAATGAGTAATATAGCCTCATACATATGCACATTAGTCTCATTTGGGTATAGTAGTCGTAGCCTTAGTGTTGGATATTGTGCGTGGACGTTTAATGTGGAGACGTTTGTATTATAGTATAGTTATGAGGTATAGTATTGTGGCGAGGTTTAGCACGTATGGTGTAGTATCCGGATAGCATGCCATATATTATAGAGAAGTAGAAGATTATTGTGAAGTTATTAGAAGACTCGAGAGTTGGATTACGTGAAGGGTAGCAGAGTAAATGCGGTGTTATGACGGAGTTTACCGAAAGACACATAAAATCGCGTGAAATGAGTTTTGATCATTCAAACGATAACCCCGAAAATAGGAGAATACTTCTATTAGTATCTATGAGTGATTTGGGATGTTTTTGGAAGTTTTCATCCCAATGTGTTTGGACCAAAAATTCCAGCAGGTCCGATAGATCCAAAGGCTATCCAATCGATCCAAAAATTGGATCCGATCGATTCAACAGTGGATCGATCGATCTATTGGCTTTTTGTAGGTGGCATGAAAAGAACACTATTCACAACCTTTTTTTATCAAAATTTCATAACAAAGAGAGAGGGGGTAGGAGGAGGGGTAGGGTCCGAATTTGGAGATAGAAG